>BLBF01000063.1:3474714-3506316 GCA_015471245.1 Laticauda colubrina
ATGCAGAGCGGATGCAGAGCGGATGCAGAGCGGATGCAGAGCGGATGAGCTGCATCCGCTTTCATCCTTTCTCCATCCGTGCTACTAACGCTGTGCGTCCGTTCTGCTTCCTCCCTGTGTCCGTTTACTGCTGGAATGGATTTTAGTTGTGCGGATGCACAGTGGATGCCTAGCGGATATAGCAGATGCGTAATGGATGCAGAACGGATGTCCCCCGTATGCCTAGAGGATGCAGAATGGATGCATTGGATACATTTTCCGCGCAAAAGTTTTGGGCAGCTCAAAACTTTCTGAGCGGATGAAACGTCAATAAACGGATGCTGGACGGATAGAGAGGAAGCAAAACAGAGGCAGTGAGTACATCACGTTAACCAACGGATGGCAAGCTTTTTTGTCCGTTTTACATCCTCTTTGCATCCGTTGGTCCAGTGTGACATGGGCTTAAACTAAATCAAGCATATTAAAAAGAAAGCTGGTAGTGTGACCTGGTAGAGTTAATGAAAAATTCAGCTTTTTGACATGAGAGTTTTAGGATAGTAAGTATAAGAAAACCATGATTTGAAATCTGCTTCCACAAGTGATAAATATCAAAAAGAGACCCAACTTATCTTACAACAATAACTTTACTGCAATGTTTAAAATTGATAGACCTTTCAAATAAACTAAATGGGAATTTTGAAAATGTGAGAAATATAAAGACAATATAACATCCAGTAAAAAAGGTAAATCATTGGTTACTTCTGTTAGTATCAGGCAATTACATTTACACTAAGGCTATATACATGGAAAAGGATCCTTACACTCAAAACCAATTTGTCTATTTCACAGTGTTTAATATCATAAGCCCCTGTCACACTGCACCAATGGATGGAAAGAGGATGTAAAATGGAGAAAAACACTTGCCATCCATTGGTAAACGCGATGCTTCCGTTTTGTACTCACTGCATACGTTTTGCTTCCTCTTTATCCGTCCAGCATCCGTCTTTTGACGTTTCATCCGCTCAGAAGGTTTTGAGCTGCTCAAAACTTTTGCATGGAAAATGTACCCAATTCTTCCGTTCTGCATCCGTTATGCATCCACTATATCCGCTAGGCATCCGCTACGCATCGGCACAACTCGATCAGCTCCAGCGGTAAACGGACACAGGGAGGAAGTGGAACAGACACGGAACGGATGCAAAACGGATGCAGAATGGATGCAGAACTGATGAAAGCGGATGCAGCTCACAAAGAAAGCATTTAAAACAGAAAAAACGTCCGCAGAGGGGACCTATCTCGGATATTAAGGATGTCTAGAGGATGCCTATGGGATGCAAAGGGACACATAGGGGAAAACCTATACTGCCTATAAAAAGGGGGGATCAATTCATCTGGATCTCACTTTCAGACCAGCAGCCCAGCTGTGCAGACCTCTGCAGCCTTCATCTGACTCTTCCTCTTCCACAGCATCCAGTCATGTCCACCTTGGATCGTAACAAAGTCCTTTTGGCAGCCACCATCGTTCTGCAACAGTGCGAAGCCATCTACAGGCTCTGTAAACTCTACTACAGGAAGAAAAAGAGGCGGGAAAGAAGCCTCTACTACGGGAAGAAAAAGAGGCGGCCAAGTCTGGGTCCCAAGATGGATCGGGAGAAGAGCAGAATACAGACTGTACAACAAGCTGATGGTGGAGCTCAGGAACAAAGACACTTGTGCATTCCAGAACTTCATGATGATGCCTCCAGCCTTGTTTGATGAAGTTGTACAGCGGCTGACACCCAGGTTGACCAAGGCAAACACCAACTTCCAGCCCAGCCTGGAACCTGGGCTCAAGGTGGCACTCACTCTGCGCCACCTGGCCTCAGGGACCCACCTACAGGAGCATGCAGTACGGCTGGAGGGTGCCACACAACACCATCAGCATTGTGATCAGAGAAGTAGTGCAGGCCATCATCGAAGAATACATGGAGGAGCTCCTCCAGTGCCCCACCACTGAAGAAGGATGGAAGAAAGTTGCAGAGCAGTGGTATCAGAGGTGGAACTTCCCCCACACTGTTGGAGCCATCAATGGCAAGCACGTGGCCTGAAAAGCACCAGCCAAGTCGGGGTCCACTTATTTCAACTACAAGGGCTTCTTCAGCATCATCCTCTTCGTCATGGTCGATGCTGACTACAAGTTCATGTACATCGATGCTTCAGGCAAAGGCTCATGTTCAGATGCCCAGGTATACAACGCCAGTCACCTCAAGGAGGGGCTGGAACGCAACCTCATTGTGGGCTTCCCAGATCCAGACCCCCTGCCCAATGACAAACAAGATGTGCCCTACTTCATCATGGGGGATGACGCCTTCTCCCTCAGAACTTACCTCATGAAGCCCTACACCTTCGGATGCCTCACCTGTGAAGAAAGGATCTTCAACTACAGGCTGTCCAGGGCAAGGCGGGTGGTGGAGAACGCCTTTGGCCAACAGGTTCCAGGTACTTCTCACCACCATGCAGCATCGCCCACAGATACCATGAGGAACATCGTGGAAGATTGCTGCATCCTGCACAATCTCATGCGCACCCGCTACCCAGTGTTGCAGAACAGGCTCATGGACCTCCAACAAGGCAATGGGGACATGGAGCCTGGGGAATGGAGGCAAGGGCGAAACCTGATAGACACTGAGGATGTGCAAGGCCCAACAGAGCCTCACGTGAAGGGAAGAAGCAACGCAACCTCCTGAAACACTGGTGCAACTCCCCAGCTGGAGCGGTGGAGTGGCAAGACAGGATGAAAGATGATTAATGGATGCTTCCTTCAGCCTGTCTCATCACACGGATGAGATTGGGCCATGTATGTTGGGTGGGCCTACAATGAACAGGGCATTTAATAAAGAGTTGTGTTTATGTTGAAATGTGTGAATCAATGAATAAATTGTTATTGATAATAAAGGGCCATAGGTGTGGCACCTGGGAGGGTGGACCATACAGTCCCACTATGCTTGCACTGGAGGTTTATCTATCCCACAGCTATTACCCGTCCCACAGGTATCCCTGCCCATCCCATAGCTATTACCCATCCCAAAGGTATCCCTGCCCATCCCACAGCTATTACCCACTCCAAAGCTATCCCTGCTCATTCCACAGGTATCCCTGCCCACCCCACTGCTATCTTAACCCATTCCACAAGCACGCAAAGGCTTAAACCATTTCTAAAAGTTTCCACCAAGACTTTATTTAATAAAATAAATGAAGCAAGTGTGTGAAGCAAAGATAGACTTTATTAACAACAAGCTGTAAAAGAAAAATGACCCAAGTCAAGTGTCCAAATAAAGTCCACAGGGAGTCAGCCAGCCAGTCTCTGGCACTCCTCTTGGTTACTTGGAGATGTGCCCAGTCTCAGGGGTGAAGGGTCCAGGTGCTGTGGAGGTGGGTGCTGCTGGAGTGCTGGTCTGAGGCGTCATTGGGGTGCCTGGTCCCGAGAGGACAACAGGTGACGGTGTGTTGAGGAAGCTCTCAGACAGCTGGCTCAGCCCCGTGATGTTGAGAGCTCCTTCCTCCATGCCATGTGGTGTCAGCCCCAGTACCAAGGACAGATGTAGTGAGGCCGGGCTTGGCTGTGGGGTGGAGGAAGGAGCAGTGTTGTGAGGCTGTCTGGTTGGCAGCTGGGTGAGGACTGGCGTTGGTGGCATCAGTGGTGTGGGTGGCATCAGTGTCATGGGTGGCATTGTTGGCGTGGGTGGCATCGGTGGCATCAGTGGAACCGTTGGCAAGGGTGTCGTCCGATGATTCTGTGCCTGGACTGGGAAGGGCTGCTGCCTGTGCTGCTGGACCTCCTGGTAGCCGTAGCCCTGGTAGGTGAGGAGCTGTGGAAAGCCTTGGAATGGGAGGGACATCACCTGGGATGGAGGAGCAGACCTGGACTGGGTGGGAGCAGGTTCAGCTGGGCCTGGAGGGTTGTGAAGCAGCTCGGTGATCCGGTCCTTCACCACCTGGTACTGGGGTTCCGCCATGTCCGTGAGGGTCTGGTTGACATAGGTGAGGAAGGGCTTGCCATTGGAGGATGAGGAGTCAGTGTGGACCAGCTGAGAGAGGAGATCTATGCTGCTCCAGATGGTGTCCCTGATCTCCTGCAGGACAGTGTGGCTCTGCCCCTCCGATCTGGCTCTTTGCCTTTCTGTGGAGGTGGAGCTGGGGGTGGATGCGGGTAGGGCTGTGGTGGACGTGCCGTCTCCTTTCTCCCACCACACCAGGGAGTCCTCCACGCGCTCCACCATGGATACAACAGCTGTCCGTGGGTTCTCTGCCGTGGCACGCTCCACAGAAACCTGCCTGGAGACAGGAGCTGACTCTCGGCTGGAAGAGGACTGGCTCTCAGCAGGCTGCCGGAGAGAGAGGGTAGTGAGAGGAGCTGCTGGTGCTCCTCGGTGGCGGATCTCACCCTCCAGGAAACTGCACCTGGCCATGACATATGTCTCTCTGTCCGTCAGCTTAACCATGGCCTGGCCAGATTTCTTCAGGTGCAGCTTCCTGTACCAGGTGTGCATGTGCTTCCACCAGCAGAGGAGCACCTCCGAAGTGTAGCGCAGGCTCTCCGCCTTCTCTCTCCAAGCAGCCTGCATCCTTTTGGTGTCCCTGTACAGCCGGTGTCCCTTCCGCCACAGATAGTCATTCTCTCTCAGCCACTCCAGCACCTCATCCTCGTGTTCCTCCTCAATGGAGTATTGCCTCCTCTCCCGTCCCTGCATATGCCTCTTCCTCCCTTTGGCAGGACCAGATGGGCCCTCATCAGAGGGGCTCCCAGGTAGTAGGGGCTGTTCCTCCACACCACCACCACCACCAGCACCAGCAGGATCATCATCATCATCATCAGCAGCAGCACCAGCACCAGCACCAGCACCAGCAGGATCATCATCAGCAGCAGCAGCAGGACCAGCAGGACCAGGATCAGCAGCAGCAGAGTAAGGACCAGCAGCGCCAGCAGCACCAGCATCACCAGCATCACCAGCAGGACCAGGAGCACGAGCAGGACCTGGAGCACGAGCAGGACGAGCAGGACGAGCAGGACGAGCAAGTCCAGGATTACGAGCAGGACGAGCAGGACCAGCAGGACGAGGAGCAGCTTCAGCAGGGTATGCACCAGCAGAAGCACCACCGCCAGGAGCAGCTTCAGCAGAGTAAGCACGAGCAGAAGCACCACCACCAGGAGCAGCCTCAGCAGAGTAAGCACGAGCAGAAGCACCACCCCCAGAAGAATCATCATCAGCTCCCTCAGAATCAGAAGCAGCAGAAGCCCCAGCAGAAGCAGAGTCAGGGACAGGGGGCAGCGGGGTGGCCCTGTCCCTCTTGCCAGGGATGGCGGCATGTTGCTGCTTTCTCTTCTTCCCCATGGTTGTGGGGTTGTTGGCTGGCAGGGAGGCTGGCAGGCAGCCAGGCACCAAGGCTGGAAGGCAGTCTGGCAGGCTGGCTGGCAGGAAGCCTAGCAGGCAGGCAGGCACCAAGGCTGGCAGGCAGCCTGGCAGGCAGACTGGCAGGAAGCCTGGCAGGAAGGCTGGCAGGAAGCCTGGCAGGAAGGCTGGCAGGAAGGCAGGCACCAAGGCTGGCAGGCAGACTAGCTGGCAGGGAGGCTGGCAGCAAGGCTGGCAGCAAGGCTGGCAGGCAGGCAGACAGCAAGGATGGCAAGGAGGCTGGCAGGAAGGCTGGCAGGAAGGTTTGCAGGAAGTCTGGCAGCAAGGCATGCAGGCAGGGCAGGCTGACAAGGCACTCGATGTGTCTGGATGCAGGTCTTTCCTCTGAATGGTGATCTGCTTCCGAGCTGCTTCCCTTTATATCCGCGGGGCTTACGCAATGCATCCCCCCTGCATGCGCAATTAACGCTCAGCATCCGTTAGGCTTCCGCTGTGCATCCGCTAGGCTTCCGCTCTGCATCCGCTTCATCCGCTGTGCATTCGCTGTGCATCCGTTTTATCCGTTCCGCGTCCACTTTGCTGAGGTCCCCCGGAAGCCTTGCGGATGTGCCATCCGCTCCCATCTGCTTCCATCCGCTAGGCTTCCGTTCCGCATCCGCTTTCCATCTGCTCTGCGTCCTCCCCGCGTCCATTCCTTTCTGTGTTATCCGCTCTGGTTATGCAAATTTTTGCCCCTTTTGAGAGCGGATAACAACGGATGGAACATTTTTCTCGTCCGTTGTGTCCTTTTTACTAACGTTTTGCATCTGTTGGGCAGTGTGACAGGGCCTTTAAACTTTTTTCAAGAGTAAAAAATAGGAAAATGAAGCTCTTTCATTTCTTTTAAAAAGTCCTATTCAAAGTATAGTTTGAATTATAGGAAATTTTAAAAAGCCTTCTATCATAAAAACCACCTGCTGATTTTTGCCTGCTGCTTCTTCTAGAGTGCAAAAATACTTTATCTGCTGGTAGAGTAGATTAAGAAGGACACTGATACTTTCCAAAAAATACAATACATCAAGATATTAAAACATATCTCAGTGTGCTTTCTTTATTATATATATTTTTTATAATCTCAACTATTAAGAAAACAATATTTTACTTTTAGATTTTTTTTTATATCAATACAGACTTTCTCCAAAAATAATTTCCAAAGAAGACTTTTTTGGAAGGCATGCCCTATTATTTGTTGAGGGAGTGGAGATTAATATTACAATTCTACTCAATTCCTGCATGAAGTAGGGCCTACAGAGTCATCTTGGGGAGAAACTTCAATTGTTTGAACCATTTTGCTTCCTCCTCAATGCAATTATCTGTGGATGTTCTCAAAAAAAATGAAGAATTAATTAAATTATTTAAAGATGAGAGTACTTTAGGAAGACTAATTTTCCTTAGAATGCAATAGCAGCTCCATAATTTTTGACTCACTGCTTCTTCCCAGTTCATAGAAGTCCTGTCCTCAACATTGCTCTAAACCTATTAGATATTTTTAAAAGGCGGAATGATCAAGTAATATTATCTCATATTATTATTTTGGCTTTCTGATAAGTTATTTTTGCTGTCACAAGCTGGACTTACAGTGAAGTTGATCACTCAACATTAATATATCACAAATAAAGGAAT
Organism: Laticauda colubrina; assembly: GCA_015471245.1. Lineage (NCBI taxonomy): Eukaryota > Metazoa > Chordata > Lepidosauria > Squamata > Elapidae > Laticauda > Laticauda colubrina. The sequence goes on from BLBF01000063.1 coordinate 3,481,746, forward strand.
GGATGTACATATATTGAGACCTTCATAATGGACCAATTACAGTCACATATGGATTATAAAATATTTTTGCAGTATATTAATAGAATACATGAGTCATCTAACACCTGTATGGTAATCAATCACATTTTAACATACTGTAAACTAAGAAAGGATTTGTGATTTACTCTTAATTTAATACATAGATTGGTATGGAAAGAGTATGGAGATGAACAGAAAGGGAAGAGATATTAAATCTGCTATACATGATGCCAGTCACTTGAGAAATATTAAAACAAAAAAGAATATTTTTGATGGTGTCTGTAGATTTCATTCACCATCTACTTTGAAGGAAGAGAAAGAAGAATTTATAAAATATGCCATAATGAAGAAAATGAAATTGCAGTGAAAAAGTCTTTATTATTTTGGAGTGAACCAATCCAATGCTTAGTTTATTTGACCAATCAGGTTTGCAGATTTGGAGTCACCCACTTTACATATAGAACACCCCTCCCCTCTTAGTTCAGTCCTACGTGGTGACGTAGTCTCGCAGGTAGGCGGGGCTTTTCCGGACTCGACTTGACTTGCGCGGTTCATTCTTAGTGAAGTCTTTGACCGGTTCAGATGGGGCTGCTGTGTCGTCCGTTCTTCTCCCTGGAACCGTCTGGAAGGGTGAGTCAGCCATTTTACCGCCACCTGAGTTTCTTAGGCTGGCGGTTTTGCCGCTCCCTCCCGTTTCTTCTGGGCAGGTCGAGCTGGCCTGGCTGGACCCTTCCGATGGGCTCTTCACGCAAGTCTCTCCAAACAGTGAGTCTTTTATTTGCTCTTTTTGATTATATGTTTCATTGGTTTTGGTTTTAAACAGTTCTTTATTTACTTCTCGCCTTTCCCCCCCCACCTTGGTTTGCAATTCATCGGTTTTGTCGGTGAATGGTTGTAAGTCTGTGGTTCTCTCTATAATTCGGGATCGAAGCTGGTCTACGTGCCGCTTCCATTCCCTGCCATCCTCTAGTATTAATCGGTAGGATTTGGGGCCTGTGATTTGGGTAATCTGTCCTGGTAGCCATACCGGGTCCCCGGTGAAGTTTTTAGCGTATACTAAATCACCTATTTTGAATTGTCTAAGCCGTGTAGAGGAGTCAGGGGGGTTTTCTGGAGTAAAATTTGGGTGTAACCTATCAAGATGTGATCTTAACTTTCTCCCCATAAGTAATTCTGCTGGGGACTTGTTGGTTATGGTCCTGGGCGTTATGTGCTGGAGTGTGAGCAAATGGTTTACTTTCTGTTGGACATCTCCAGCGTCCATTCTTTCTAAACCTTCTTTAGTAAACCGGACCATTCTCTCAGCCCTGCCATTCGCAACCAGGTGAGCCGGCGCGGTTAGGGCATGTCTTATACCTAGGGAGGCTAGGTATTGCTCAAATTGTATGCTGGTTAGCTGTGGCCCATTAACTGAGACAAGAACGTCCGGTATGCCATGGGTGGCAAAAAGGTTGTCCAGCTTTTTAATTACAGTTTCTGTTGTCGTTGATGGCATAACTTCAAGCCAATTCGAATAGGCATCAACGACAATCAGAAAGGTATGCCCCTTGGTAGGACCCGCGAAATCAATGTGTATTCTTGACCAAGGTCCCCGAGGGGTTTCCCAGTCCTTAACGGGTGCTTTTGGTGGGGACGGTCTAATTGCCTGGCATTTGTTGCATGAGCTTACCCAATACTCTATGTCCTTATCAATACCCGGCCACCAAACATAACTTCTAGCAAGGCTTTTCATCTTAACCGTTCCCGGGTGCCCTTCATGTAACAACCTAAGTACCCTGGGTTGTAATTTGGCAGGGATTACCACCCGATCACCCCACAACAAACACCCCTTTTGGATTGAAAGTTCAGTCTGTCTGGACCGGAAAGGTTTAAAGTTTTCAGTTTTTTGATTCTCCGGCCAGCCTTTACCTACCCAGCTAAGAATGCGGGCAGTCAATTAGTCTTTCGCGGTGGCTCTGGCGACATCATAAGCTGATATGGGTAAATCGAGGCAAGTCTCAATTTGTAGCATTGTCATCGCTGGTGCTGGGTCTTCGTCGGTTGCTGGTAAGAGTGCTCTGCTCAAAGCGTCCGCATGGGAAATTTGTTTCCCTGGGCGATGTGTCAGAGTGTAGGAATAAGCTGCCAGGAACTCTAACCATCTAGTCATTCTTGGGGACAGTATATTAGGTGTTGGCTTGTTTCCTGCCAAAATCCCCATCAGCGGTCTGTGGTCTGTTATGATTTGAAAAGTCCGCCCATATAAGTACTCGTGGAAGCGTTTTACTCCAGCGACAATTGCTAGAGCTTCCCTGTCCAATTGGCTGTAATTCTGCTCGGTTTTGGATAGAGTCCTAGAGTAATATGCGACGGGTGCTTCTCTGCCATCAGGTAGTTGGTGGCTCAGGATGGCACCTACTCCGTATGGTGAGGCGTCGCAGGTCACTCTTAATGGCAGTGTGATGCTAAATTGGATGAGAACGTTTGTTGATGTTAGCAAGCTTTTAATATTTTGGAAGGCTTTTTTTTCTTTGTAACCCCAAGTCCAAGTTGCCTTCTTGTCTAAAAGACGAGTTCTGCTATATAACAGTTCTGCTATAGTGGCCTTGTTTGGCAGGAACACATTATAAAAATTAATTAGTCCTAAAAATGATTGTAGTTCGGTTTTATTTCTTGGTTCAGGTGCGTCTTTGATTGCTTTAACTTTTTTGTCTGTAGGGTGGATACCCTCTCCGTCTATTGAGTAGCCTAGGAATTCGACGGTATTCTTAATTAAACAGCACTTTTCTCTTTTTACCTTGAGGCCAGATTCCCTAAACTTAGTTAATACTTCTTTGAGTCTTTTCCTTAATTGAGTTTCATCTCTGGCCGAGATTAGGACGTCGTCAAAATAGGGAGCGACTCCTTGTTTGCCATTTAGGAGGCGTTCCATCAGACTCTGGAAAACGCCAGGGGCCACGCTTACTCCAAATTGGAGCCGGTGACATTTGAATGCGCCCTTATGGGTGACTATAGTCTGTGCTTCTGCTGTTTCTGGGTCCACTGGGAGTTGTTGATAGGCTTGTGCCAAGTCGAGTTTAGCAAAAACTTTGCCCTTTCGCAAGGAGTGAAGCAAATGCTGGACTACTGGCACCGGGTATGCGCTTGGTTGTAATGCGTGGTTCAGGGTAGCCTTATAGTCACCACAGATTCTAATGGACCCGTCAGGTTTTATGGGTGTGACAGTAGGCGTTTTCCACTTGGCATGGTCCACAGGTTCTAACACCCCTTGGGCTATTAATTTGTCCAGCTGTTCCTCTATTTTTGCCTTTAGTGCAAAAGGAACTTGCCTGGCTTTTATAATTCGTGGGGCTATTTGGGGGTTTAGATTGAAAGAAATGGGATTTCCCCAATACTTGCCAAGTGAGCTGTCAAAAACGTCCTGGAATTCTCGGATGAGGTCGTCTTCCCAGCCGGTTGTAGTCACTCGATCGACCCCGGTCATCCCGATGCCCAATGGCGTGAACCATTCGATGCCCAGGAGGCTTGGTCTGTCTTGGTCGACTATGGTCAGCGGTAGTACCTTGACGTGTTGTTTGTAGGCGACTCGGAATTGTCCCATGCCTACCACAGGGATTTAGTTTCCCTGATAATCCTTGAGGGTTAGGTGCTGCTTCTTCAATTCTTTGGGTTTGATACCTGGGACTAGCTGTCTTATTGTGTCCCATGATACCATGGAGAGGAAGGACCCCGAGTCCACTTCCATCTTGCAGTGTTTTCCTTCGATTTTCACGATGACTTTAATTTTCTTCCCACTTTCCATCTGAGCGCTCTTTATAATGAAAGTTTGGTGTGTATTGGCTCGCTTCTCTTGTTGCCACTTTCTCTCAGCTCGTTTAGGCTCAGCTCGTGTTGGGGAATTTCTGCGTCTCATTGGGCTGTAGTATTTTTTGTTCCTGCAGACTTTCTCAATGTGCCCTCGTTTCTTGAAATGCCGGCAGATGGCATCGAGAAATCTGCATTCGGCTCGGGGATGGTTTCCTCCACAGCCAGCGCATTCCCGCCAATTTCTTCTTTTGCGCTCTTTTCTGTTTGTGAGCAAACGGTGGACCTCGTCGTCTTCTTCGCTCGATTCAATTGTTTCGCCCAATTCTTCGTAGTGGGTTGTGGTGGCATACTGCTTTCTGTCTTTGGTTGGTGTTTCTTCGCTGTGTGTGTTCATCTTTTTCATGGCTACGGCAGATTTTTTCGCGGCTTCAGCGGCTGTGGCTTCCGCGATGGCTTCGGTCACGGTGATGTTGGGCTTGTTGAGTAATTTACTCTGTGCGGTCGAGTCTCTCAGGCCCAAAACCACGCGATCCCTCATTGCTTCTTCAATGTTCAAAAATTCACACTCACCCCCTAATTGTCTAAGGGCAGCGATGAAATCGGCGATGGTCTCTCCCTCTCTCTGGTCTCTGTGGTAAAATTCATGTCACTTTATTATGTTTGACACCATCAGAGCGTAGTGTGCTTTGAGGACTCTTTGCAATTCTGTCCACGTTAGTTGTTTAACGTCTCGGGGCTTTGCAAGGGCCTTTGCCATCTTGAAAACTGTTGGCCCGCAGTGTGTCAGGAATACAGCTCTCTTGCGTTGCTCTGAAATGTCTTCCATTTCATTGCTCTCCAAATACATTTGGAAGCTATCTGCATAGGAATCCCAATCCTCTTCGTTGGGATTGAAGGGTGCAGGCGGTGCGTTGTTTCCAGACATCTTGGTTGTCATCTGGACTTCTTATCACCGCGTGCAGGTTTTTTTCCATTCAGGACGATCCCATCCTCGTCGCCAGTGTTTTGTTCAGAAAACACACGAGGTAGACGGGTTCCAACAACAAATACTTTATTCTTTAACTAGTCAGTAAATAGGAACACTTGGCTGAAGCCGAGGCCAGCCTTTTAGACAGGCTGGCTTGCCTGCTTGCAGCCAATGGCAGTTGCTTAAATTTGCCACCTTTTAGCAGCTCTTTGGATTGGTTCCTAGTGAACCAATCCAATGCTTAGTTTATTTGACCAATCAGGTTTGCAGATTTGGAGTCACCCACTTTACAAATAGAACACATGTCACACTGGCCAACGGATGCAAAACGGACACAACAGACGAGAAAAATGTTCCATCCATTGTTATCCGCTCTCAAAAGGGGCAAAAATTTGCATAACCCAAGTGGATAACACGGACGCGGGGAGGACGCAGGGCGGATGCAAAGCGGATGCGGAATGGAAGCCCAGCGGATGGAAGCAGATGGAAGTGGATGGGAGTGGGTGGCACATTTTCAGGGCTTCTGGGGGGCCTCAGCAAAGCGGACGCAGAACGGATTCAGCGGATGCACAGCGGACGCTGAACGGATAAAGCGGATGCACAGCGGATGCACAGCGGATGCACAGCGGAAGCCTAACGGATGCCTGGTGTTCACTGCGCATGCGGGGAGGATGCATTGCGTCAGCCCCACGGATATAACGGAAGCAGCTCGGAAGCAGGTCAACATTCAGAGGAAAGACCTGCTGCAGGACACATCGACTGCCTTGCCTGCCCTGCCTGCATGTCTGTCTGCCAGCCTTGCTGCCAGCCTTTCTGTCAGCCTCCCTGCCACCCTCCCTGCCACCCTCCCTGCCAGCCTTGCTGCCCGCTGGTCTGCCTGCAAGCCTTGCTGACTGCCTTGCTGCCAGCCTTGGTTCATGTCTGCCTGCCAGCCTTCCTGCCAGCCTTGGTTCATGTCTGCCTGCCAGCCTTGCTGCCTGCCTGCCTGCCAGCCTGCCTGCCAGCCTGCCTGTAAGCCTCCCTGCCAGCCTTTCTGCCAGCCTTGGTTCCTGCCAGCCTCCCTGCCAGCCAGCAACCTCACAACCATGCGGAAGCACAGCAAGCCTCAGCCATTTGCTGCCAGCCCTGGCAAGAGGGACAGGGCTACCATCCCGCCCCCTGGCCCTCACTCTGGTTCTGCTGGGGCTTCTGCAGCAGGGGCTCGCTCTTCTGGGGCTGGCGCTTCTGCTGCTTCTGCTTCTGGAGAAGCTGATGACAAGCACTCCAGCACCAGCCACCTCCACAGCACCTGCACCCTTCACCCCTGAGACTGAGCGACCAAGAGGAGTGCCAGAGACTCTTTTTTGTCTTATAGCTTGTTGTTAGTAAAGTCTATTTTTGATTCACACACTTGCTTCATTTCTTTTTTTGTATAAAGTCTTGCTGTAAACTTTTAGAAATGGTTTAAGCCTTTGCATGCTTGTGGGATGGGTTAAGATAGCTGTGGGATGGGCAGGGATACCTTTGGAATGGGTAATAGCTGTGGGGATAGATAAACCTCCAGCATAGTGGGACTGTATGGTCCACCCTCCCAGGTGCCACACCTATGGCCCTTTATTATCAATAATAATGGAATCAATTATCCACACATGTCAACATAAACACAACTCTTTATTAAACGCCCTGTTCATTGTAGGCCAACCAAACATACATGGCCCAATCTCATCCGTGTGATGAGACAGGCTGAAGGAAGCATCCATTAAGCATCTACCATCCTGTCTTGCCACTCCACTGCTCCAGCTGGGGAGTTGCACCATTGACTCAGGAGGTTGCGCTGCTTCTTCGCTTCATTTGAGGCTCTGTTGGGGCCTAGCACATCCTCAGTGTCGATCAGGTTTCGCCCTTGCCTCCATTCCCCAGGCTCCATGACCCCATTGGCTTGTTGGAGGTCCACGAGCCTGTTCTGCAAGACTGGGTAGCGGGTGCACATGAGATTGTTCAGGATGCAGCAAGCTTCCATGATCCTCCTCACGGTTTCTGGGCAATGCTGCATGGTGGTGAGAAGTACCTGGAACCTGTTGGCCAGGATGCCAAAGGCATTCTCCACCACCCGCCTTGCCCTGGACAGCCTGTAGTTGAAGATCCTCTCTTCACGGGTGAGGAGTCTGGAGGTGTAGTGCTTCATGAGGTAGGTTGTGAGGGAGAAGTCGTCATCCCCCACGATGAAGTAGGGCACATCTTCTGTGTCGTTGGGCAGGGGGTCTGGATCTGGAAAGCCCATGATGAGGTTGCGTTCCAGCCCCTCCTTGAGGTGACTGGCGTTGTATACCTGGGCATCTGAAGATGAGCCGCTGCCTGAAGCATCGATGTACATGAACTTGTAGTCAGCATCGACCATGGCAAAGAGGATGATGCTGAAGAAGCCCTTGGAGTTGAAATAAGTGGACCCCGACTTGGCTGGAGATTTGCAGATGCCTAGCAGATATTGCGGATGCGTAACGGATGCAGAACGGATGCCTAGCAGATGCGTAGCGGATGCAGAATGGGCAAACTGGATACATTTTCTGCGCAAAAGTTTTTGGCAGCCCAAAACTTTTGGAGCTGATGAAACATCCATAAACGGATGCTGGACAGATAGAGAGGAAGCCAAACGGAGGCAGTGAGTACAGAACGGATACATCGCATTAACCAACGGATGGCAAGGTTTTTTGTCCATTTTACATCCTCTTTGCATCTGTTGGTTCAGTGTGACATGGGCTTTAGACATGCATGCTTAGTTCCACTTGCAATCCCTAAGCCAGGGTAAAGAGAATGTCCGTGGAACTTTATATGCTCTACTTAGTCAAGAACAAATTCATTATTGCTTTTATCAAATTGTGTGGCTCACCAAAAGTGTGCTAATATCATCATAAGCCTGTGAAAAGAATTTTGAAGAATTTTGAGGAAAGTGGCTGAAAATTTCCAAAATACTTTTATAAAATGTAACTGACAATTTAGGCTGCACATAATTTCTGATTTCAGCTACATCCTTCAACTTCTTTTATCTACAATAATAGACTTTTAACCTGCTAAATAACTGTTGTGATTGTTGTGATTGTTAAATGAGAAAGCTGTGATATCAGGTGATAAATTCAACTTTTTCCCACATATTTTGGAGCCTGGAGGTTTAGTGGGAGATGATTTAATACATCCTGATAGCCTTAAAGTTTAGGATGAAGCTGAATGTTTACAGACAAGAAGACCTCTTTCTAATAGCCTATTCACACTTCAAATTCATGCCCTGTCTACACATACACATTTGTTTAAGTAAGTATGGGTATATTCCCATGAATTTAGTTCAGCAATGGTCTACATTTTTGAGATCTTTGGAGAATATCACAAACAGTCATCCCTGAAGGTATCTCTGAACTACAGGCATGTGACCTTCAATTCGTACGTTGATGGAACTAAGTGGTAAATAATATATCTTTCCAACCATCAGCTAATAGGACACAATTTGGTTTCTATTGACTTTATGTCTATCATCTAAAATTAATCTTCAGGTTTACTTCTGTAACTTAAGTATTTTTCTTTACTGCTCCTTTGTGCCTTAGTCTAAGCACTAGAAGGCACCACATGTCTAAATTCACATGGAGTGATTAAACACAGCAGGTTTTTTTTAAGCTTATAGTCTTAGTTAAATAATAAGATGGGTATTGAAAATAAGTAGCCTTTTCTTTCCCTGGCCACTATAGAAAACCCCAGCCACAGAATCATCAGAGAAGCCATAGAGATTGAAAAAAGACCTGACAGCATGAATAGAAGAGATGATTCCACCAGACTGTCAATCATTTGGAAGCCTGCACTCTCAAATAGAAAGATCTCCATGCCACAAGCCAGGCAAACACCTGGGCAAAAACAGACTCCCTCTGATAGCTCCAACCTAACCCCCCCACCAGGCACCCAGGTGAAACCCAGCTTGCTAATGAATAGCAGCTTGCTAATGAAGAGCAGCTGTCCCTTCACACGGAGCCAAGCTGCACTAAAAGCCTCCAACACAAGAACAGACTGTTGCCAGCCAATCAAAGCCACAAAACAGACAGAAGAAACCAGGAACACCAATCAATCAAACTCCAAGTCCAATGAAACAGGTCCAGGCTCCCAACCAATCAGAATGGACCAGCCTCAAATTTAAAACCAGGAGCTGTAAGACCCATATCCATACAGAAGCCTGAAGATGGCAGATGAGATTCTGCTGAAACGTTGCTACAACTTTAACAGAACTACAATGACGTGGGATAATACCCGAAGGAAGCTAAACAGCACACATGTAAGTACCCGCGAAAACCTAAGAAAACATATATATATATATATATATATATATATATATATATATATATATATATACTTAAATTATCCATAATCATTAATAATTCAAGCTTTTAATGGTATTTTTCTATCAGGTGGAATTTGAATGATGTAAAGTCAAATCACCTTCAAGTTATGTTTAACTCCTGGTGACTGAAATTATGCAATTTTCATTGCAGAACATTGCAGAAATAAGTTGTTACTGTTTTACATGGTTTTTTTTTTAAACACTTCTCGGTGTGGCCTGCATCCTTGGAATTTTCTGCTTAGTTTCTGAGATCATTCAAGGTCAACCAGGTCATACACTGAAAAACCAATGGAAAGCCAGTGTAGCTGTTTTTTTGGATCATTTGAGTATATGTAAATCACAAGCACATACCACAAAGTATAATCGATACGTTTTTAAACATTTTAATCAATTCAACACTAACGAGGAAAGCTCTCAAAGATGTCTAGGAAAACCCACTGCCAAAGCCTAAGCTTCAGAAAGCTCATGATAAGGTTTTTACCCACATAATATATATATATCCAGATGAGCTCCTCTCCTGTATCACCAATAAGCCCTGGACAAAACCAGATGCAGTTCTGTATAAAACAGAGAGAATTTCCCCAGTGTCTACTTGGAAGGACGTAGCTCATAAAATTCATAATTTCCCCATTAAAACACCCCAATTGTTACAAAGAGAAGGGCCCCATTGCTAAAATAGCAACCAAGGATTTCCCTCTGTGGGCATTTTTAGTTCTTGCAAAACAGAACATCTGGGGGAACTTAATTAAAAGTGCTTGTGTGGGCCTGCGCATAATAAAAACAGAGCAGGCTTTTGGCCACAAAATAATCAGAGATCCAGAAGGAATATGAAATCATACTTGTTGTCTTTTATGGTGCCAGGATTTTAATTGAAATTTTAAAAAACTGTTGGGAAGTGATATTGACGTTTCATGGATAGGTTAAATCATTAAATATCTCTAGAGATAGATTCTCACTCTAGTAGGACACTTTTGGTTTCAGATGGGATACTAAACACCTGAAGACTACTTAAAATCACAATCTGAAACATTTTTCGTCTTACTTCTTAAATTCAATCTATCAACTGACACATTACTTTTAGTTCTATTTAACTATGTATAATATAAAATTCCTAGAATATTGGAATTGCCAATCCCAGACAATATATAATCATGAGCTACCCAGATACCTTCATGATATCCTTCCTATACATTCTGGTGAGAGAGAACTTCCTGCGGATGGGCTCCAGCACAAGTTTGAAAGCTCAGAAGACTAAATCTCTGGTTCCGATGACCCACCCAGATTGGAACCTACAACCTTCTCCTGGGACACTTATATTTGCCTTCCTCTATCCTTCCTATAGTTCATTCTTGGAGATGTCAATTGAAATACTTCTCAAAGAGTAACTTGTTAATTATTACAAGTCATCCATTTTATTATTTCTTCATCTCAGTTTCTTCAGAAGCTCTGTATCCATATCTTCCGTGTTATTCTGATTTTAGCACAGAAGAAAAGGCACACAGATTCCAATTGCTATGTTTGTCTTAATCAGAATTTTAGGGCAACTCAAGACCAAGGAACAATCTATTGGGGAAAAATCAAATAAACATAGTGGCAGGGATAAAAATAATAGATATCTGGATAATACCAGGAAAAGCATTTGATGATCAGTAATAGAATAAGACATTCAGGGAAGTCTTCAATTCTTATTCTCAGAAAATATCCAAGTTTGCTATTTTTGGAGTCATCCAAATAATTTGCAGATACATAAGCTCTCTTGATAGCTCGGGACCATAACTACGTCTTGTCAATGAATCTGAGATTTTTTTTCTGATACTGTTTTGGCAGCTTCCCAAACAATTCCACAATGATGATTCAGATAGGTGGGAATGCTTTCAAATCCCTATGGAATTAATTAAGTGAGCTACAAGAATTAATTTATGCATCATTAACTGAGTTTGAGGGCTGATTAAAAACATTCTGCCTCCTGCATGTAGCGGCATATTGCGGTCTTTACATGGTAAGTGCTCTACAAAGCATGAACAGTTGAAAGCTTACAGCATCTACTGGAAATGCTATTCTTAGTTACAATTGGTGTTGCAATGTCAATTGCTCATTTAAACACAACCCTCAGTTGTTAATGGTTCAAGAAACTGTGTTTTTAGTCCAAGGGGTACTATCTTCTCCCAACAGGTGATGCAATATTTCAGCCAGCACAGAAAATGTATTGGGGAAGCTCATCCTCCAATATCCCAAATCAATAAATGTAAAGTGACCCAGAAGATGAAAGAACTACATTCTACATGGTATAAATACATATAAATATAACATAAATGTTATAATCTTGTGACAAAGAGCCTTATTATGAAAAGAAAAAGGGAAAGGGAAGGAAAGGAAAGGAAATTCTGGGGAACAGATGTACTAGAACAATATCATTTAAAGAATATTTTAATGATAATAAATAATAACATTATGTAAAATAAATAATGTTTGGTAGCATTAGTATTAATATTCTCTGTTTGACAAATTCTACCTATTAGATTGAAAAAAAAATAACTTTGTATACCAAGAAGAGATTTAAAATTAGAGCATTGTGGCTAAAATTTACAAAGGGGAAAAAAACTACTCATCACCCCATAGGAATCCCTGAATATTCAGATGGGGACTTATTGGTAGCCAAAAAGTAGTGTTTACAGTTGAAGTCAATGGAATCAGCATCTAGAACATACATACATATATAAGCACACATACACATATACATACATATATACATACATACATACAACAAGGGCAGCTCAAATCAAATCCACCACTTATTCTCCCTCAGGCTAACTGCCCATTCCCAATTAAACCAATTCTATCCATCAGTAAAGATGTGCTATTTCTTCCTTCTGTTATGAAGCAGAAGAGGCTTCCTTTTGGATGTGCTTCATTGCCATCTTCAGTAACTCACACTGCTGGTGAGTTACTGTAGCATCCTGATTTCTTGAATTCATTCTCGGAAGGGAGGTCTTCTGGAAGAATTACTATATATTTTTCAGATCCTTCAAGAGTGCCTTGCTATAGTGGTTGGTTAATGCTTAACTGCCATTCCTAAATGGAATTACTTTCTCTAAGGAGTACTTTTGCTTAATAACATAAATAAAACACTTTATGAAATCTACTTAGGAATGATTTTTTGTCAAGTAATACTGTGTGCTTTAAACTGGCTATTTAATTAATTCAAACAGAAACAGAACGTGCATAATGCTGGCCATATGTTGAACTGCAGAACATTCTTCAAGCATAAAAATAAGCTCAGAGTTACCATCTATGAAGAACAGAGACTGAACAAATGGAATTTGCTGTCTCTAATCCAATTAAGGTAAAGTCATGTTCTAAGGAAACAACTGTAACAGGAATCATTGCATCAAACTCTATATATCCTTTTCTCCCTCTGTTAATGATTTTTAACAGTATCTGCTTTTCTTTATAAGTTCAAAGTGGTTTATAAAAAGTTCACAGCACATGTAAAACTATAGAAAAACACTGAAAATGACAATAAAAACCATTTAAATGAGCTTAACAGACAGAAGAATGGCTATGACAATAAATTAGTTATTCAAAAGAATTGTAAAACATTTTCAAAATCCAGTCCTCATGGTAATTAGCCAACTAGACATTGTAATGCAAATATCTTCCAGAAATACAAGTGTTTGCAGAAAGCAGGCAAAAGGACAAGGAGACAAAACATGTATTATAAAATGCTGCATACTAATATGTAAGGTCTGAGCTTGTGTTATGTCACAATGCAGGATATTTTTCTGCTACCAATTACATTTTTTTAAAAAAAATATATTGTTTAATTTGTGTGGCTACCCATCTAAACAAGTAACTCTGAGTGGCAAACAATCTCAAAATAAATTAAAAATAATTCCAATCAAATAAATAAAAAAATACATAACAGACAAGAGAACAATCACAAGCAACAGTCTGTAGCACAACCAGGATGCAGTAGTCTTCACAAATTTGAGGCCTCAGGCCTGGCATAGAACCAGATCTTAAACTCTTACTAGAGGTCATGCTAACTTCAAGAGTTGGGGTTTCAAATTCGTGTCCTGTGGGTTGGATGTGTCATGCACTGGCCATGCCCACCCCAGTTTAGCAAAGTGGTGATACATCAAATGATGACAATGTGGCATTGCGAGATTCACACCCATGCTGCAGAGGGAGAATGTTCCATAGGGTGGGCACTAGGCAGGGGTCGGCTTCAGAAATGTTAGCAATGGATTCTTTGCCCAGTTACTGGTAGGTGTGGCCATGATGGGCATGGCCTAGTTGGCTTCCTGCACCATCATGTTTTTGTCCTCCCTGGGCTCCGGGGGCTTTCCTCAAGTCCTCGGGAAGGGAAATGGACTCTCTGGGCTCTGGAGGCTCTCTGGAAGCTGGAAATGGGCCCATTTCTGGCCTTCCCAAACTTCCAGGAGACCTGTTTTTTGCCTTCTCTGAACCTCCATGTGCACGTCGTACTTACCTGCATCCAAAACGGGCCATGTAGGGACTCCTGGGAGGGGTGGGGTGGGCGGGGCCAGCCAGGAGTGGGATTTGGGGGCTCTCTGAACTGTTCAGAATCTTAGCTAGGGGATCTCCTGAACCCTGTGAATCCCCAGCAGCCCATCCCTGGCACTAGGGCAGAAAACTCATCTCCTGGAAAATGCCCATTCTATTGCATAGGTAGAAACAACTAGGAAAATGTGATCCCTCACATTTTGTGGTTTGTCCCAAGCCACAAAAGGCTTTAAAGGTGACAACCAACACCTTTAATTGTACCCAGAAACACACCGGCAGTCAATGCAGCTCAAAAGTAATGTTATATGTGCCGAGTATTTGTCACTATTCACTAACCATGCAACTGTATTCTGCAAAAGCTAAAGCTCCCAAATGCTCCTCAAGGCAGCCCCATGTAGAATGCATTACAGTAATCTAAATGGGCAGTCATAGGGGCATAAATGACAGGAAGCAAGTCCCCCAGGTCCAGGAACAAGTATAACTGGTGCAAAACCCAAAGGGATGTAAAGTCCTTTCCTACTGATGGCTGCCACCTGTTCTTCCAACAGCCTGCAAAACTGCATTCTAACCACTGCGCCACCATGGCTCATTCAATGAACCACTGGATTTTATCACAAATATCTAGATTTGGTGAGAACTAGTTTCATGTTTTAACACTATCAGAAACATTCGCTCTGAAACATTTAATGGGATATATAGGACAGGGGCCTCTTGGTGGTGATAACATTGCCTCTGGGATTCCTTAACTGGCAATTGTTGATTTTATGCTACTTTCTTTTCTTATTTCTTTTATTTTCTCTTTTTAAAGAACAGCTTTCCTCTACTTGCATGCAACCTAAGGATTGATTCTCATGTTACCTTTTGCAGCTAAGTTAAGCCCATGTCACACTGAACCAACGGATGCAAAGAGGATGTAAAATGGACAAAAAACCTTGCCATCCATTCAAAAACGCGATGTACTCACTGCCTCCGTTTGGCTTCCTCTCTATCCGTCCAGCATCCGTTTATGGACGTTTCATCCGCTCCGAAAGTTTTGGGCTGCCTAAAACTTTTGCGCGGAAAATGTATCCAGTTCGTCCATTCTGCATCTGCTACGCATCCGCTACGCATCCGTTACGCATCCACTATATCCGCTAGGCGTCCGCTACGCATCCACGCAACTCCATCCACCCAGACGTGGGGAGGAAGTGGAACGGACGCAGAACGGATGCCGAACGGATGCCTAGCGGATGCAGAACGGAAACAAAGCGTTTAAAATGGAAAAAATGTTCGCGGAGGGGACCTATCTCGGATATTAAGGATGTCTAGAGGATGCCTAGAGGATGCCTAGAGGATACCTAGCAGAAAACCTATACTGCCTATAAAAAGGGGGAGCCACCATCATTCTGCAACAGTGCGAAGCCATCTGCAGGCTCTGTGAACACTACTGTAAGAAGAAAAGGAGACACCCAAAAAGAGTCTGGGTCCGAAGATGGTTCGCCAGAAGAGCAGAGGACGGACTGTACAACAAGCTGATGGTGGAGCTCAGGAGCGAAGACACTCGGGCGTTCCAGAACTTCATGAGGATGCCTCCAGCCATGTTTGACGAAGTTGTGCAGCAGCTGACACCCAGGTTGACCAAGGCAAACACCAGCTCCCGGCCCAGCCAGGAACCTGGCCTCAAGGTGGCATTCACTCTGCGCCACCTGGCCTCAGGGACCTCCTACAGGAGCATGCAGAACGGCTGGAGGGTGCCATCCAACACCATCAGCATTGTGGTCAGAGAAGTGGTGCAGGCCATCATCGAAGAATACAAGGAGGAGCTCCTCCAGTACCCCTCCACTGAAGAAGGATGGAAGAAAGTTGCAGAGCAGTGGTATCAGAAGTGGAACTTACCACACACCGTTGGAGCCATAGATGGCAAGCATGTGGCCTGCAAATCTCCAGCCAAGTCAGGGTCCACTTATTTCAACTCCAAGGGCTTCTTCAGCATCATCCTCTTTGCCATGGTTGGTGCTGACTACAAGTTCATGGACATCGATGCTTCAGGCAACGGCTCCTCTTCAGATGCCCAGGTATACAATGCCAGTCACCTCAAGGAGGGGCTGGAACGCAACCTCATCGTTGGCTTCCCAGATCCAGACCCCCTGCCCAATGACACACAAGATGTACCCTACTTCATTGTGGGGGATGATGACTTCTCCCTCACAACCTACCTCATGAAGCCCTACACCTCCAGACTCCTCACCCGTGAAGAGAGGATCTTCAACTACAGGCTGTCCAGGGCAAGACGGGTGGTGGAGAATGCCTTTGGCATCCTGGCCAACAGGTTCCAGGTACTTCTCACCACCATGCAGCATTGCCCAGAGACCGTGAGGAGGATCATGGAAGCTTGCTGCATCCTGCACAATCTCATGCGCACCCGCTACCCAGTCTTCCAGAACAGGCTCGTGGACCTCCAACAAGCCAATGGGGACATAGAGCCTGGAGAATGGAGGCAAGGGCGAAACCTGATCGACACTGAGGATGTGCTAGGCCCCAACAGAGCCTCAAATGAAGCGAAGAAGCAGCGCAAACTCCTGAGTCAATGGTGCAACTCCCCAGCTGGAGCAGTGGAGTGGCAAGACAGGATGGTAGATGCTTAATGGATGCTTCCTTCAGCCTGTCTCATCACACGGATGAGATTGGGCCATGTATGTTTGGTTGGCGTACAATGAACAGGGCGTTTGATAAAGAGTTGTCTTTATGTTGACATGTGTGGTTAATTATTACATTATTATTGATAATAAAGGGCCATAGGTGTGGCACCTGGGAGGCTGGACCATACAATCCCACTATGCTTGCACTGGAGGTTTATCTATCCCACTGCTATCCTAACCCATCCCAAAGCTATTACCCATTCCACAGGTATCCTAACCCATCCCAAAGCTAACCTTACCCATCCCACAAGCATGCAAAGGCTTAAGCCATTTCTAAAAGTTTACAGCAAGACTTTATTAAAAAAAAGAAATGAAGCAAGTGTGTGAATCAAAAATAGACTTTATTAACAACAAGCTATAAGACAAAAATGAGTCTCTGGCACTCCTCTTGGTCGCTCAGTCTCAGGGGTGAAGGGTGCAGGTGCTGTGGAGGTGGCTGGTGCTGGAGTGCTTGTCATCAGCTCCTCCAGAAGCAGAAGCAGCAGAAGCGCCAGTCCCAGAAGAGCGAGCCCGTGCTGCAGAAGCCCCAGCAGAACCAGAGTGAGGGCCAGGGGGCGGAATGGTAACCCTGTCCCTCTTGCCAGGGCTGGCAGCAGATGGCTGAGGCTTGCTGTGCTTCCGCATGGTTGTGGGGTTGCTGGCTAGCAGGGAGGCTGGCAGGAACCAAGGCTGGCAGGAAGGCTGGCAGGGAGGCTTGCACCAAGGCTGACAGGAAGGCTGGCAGGGAGGCAGGCACCAAGGCTGGCAGGCAGGCTGGCAGGCAGGCTGGCAGGCAGGCTGGCAGGCAGGCAGGCACCAAGGCTGGCAGGCAGACATGAACCAAGGCTGGCAGGAAGGCTGGCAGGCAGGCAGGCACCAAGGCTGGCAGGCAGATATGAACCAAGGCTGGCAGAACGGCAGGCAGCAAGACTGGCAGGCAGACCGGCTGGTAGCAAGGCTTGCAGGCAGGCTGGCCCCAAGGCTGGCAGGGAGGGTGGCAGCAAGGCTGGTAGCAAGGCTGGCAGCAAGGCTGGCAGGCAGACATGCAGGCAGGGCAGGCAAGGCAGTCGATGTGTCCGGCAGCAGGTTTTTCCTCTGAATGGCGACCTTCTTCTGAGCTGCTTCCGTTATATCCGTGGGGCTGATGCAATGCATCCTCCCCGCATGCGCAGTGAACACCAGGCATCCATTAGGCTTCCGCTGTGCATCCACTAGGCATCCGCTCTGCATCCGCTCTTTCTGTTCTGCGTCCGCTTCGCTGAGGCCCCCCGGAAGCCCTGCGGATGTACCATCCACTCCCATCTGCTCACATCCGCTTCCATCCACTGGGCTTCCTTTCCGCATCCGCTTTGCATCCGCCCTGCGTCCTCCCCACGTCCATGTTATCCACTCCGGTTATGCAAATTTTTGCCCCTTTTGAGAGCGGATAACAATGGATGAAACATTTTGCTCATCCGCTGTGTCCTTTTTGCATCCGTTGGCCAGTGTGACATGGGCTTTATATATAATCTGAATCCTGTGTAATGTTGTTCTCTGAAGGACATGTAGCTGGGCAATTTTATTTAACTTTTTAATCATTGCCAGATAGGATAGATACAGCAATGAGCCTGATGTTATTTTAAATCAACATGAGAAAAGATTTAATATTTTCAGTGTACAAACTATACAATTTATATTTTAATGGCAAACATGCCATGATGTTGACATGATGAGTGTGTCTGAGAATAAGTTAACAATAACAATCAAAACCATTCTGCTTGCTGAAATTTCTAAAGTAAATTCATGCAATAGAATGTATGCATGTGTGTGTGTGTTGTGATACCAGTATTTACCAAGCAGGATCAACCAGCATTTGCTAAGCAGAATCAGTTAATTGCTGTGGATTCTCATTTTTGTCTTCCTTATTTGGTGTTCAAAATGAATCTCCAAAATGCTTTTGTCTTTGCCTTACTATGGGACATAATGTATTTTTATCAACTTTTCAATGCCCTTTATATTTAAAAAAACTGCATTATATCATCTGTATTTAATTAACATCAAGTTTAATAGCTGGCTCACTTCAGTTAGGTTTCAGTGTACTTAAGAGTTTTTAAAATATAATTTAATTGAGTTCTGTCTTTAATTAATTGTATAATTAATCTTCTCAAATTAGGTAACATTTTATAAAGGACCTTAATAAAAAAAACTTGAATATTTTAAATTGCCATGCTATTAAGCACTAAGAAGTTTCTCTTCTGTATTGTTCTGCTTTAAAACACAAAGGCAGTAATTGCAATATGAAAGCTACCTTCTACTGAATATTAATAATTGCTTGTACATTCATCCATATACTAGCCTTTTTAATTACTTCATAAAATTGCTGAACTTTTTTTTTTAAAAAAAAAGAAATTAAACACAAAACAAGTATGTAGAATAAAGCATCAGAAGTTAGATTTGCCAACTGAAAAGTTTTTGATATTGTATTGAGCGATTATTTTCTGGCATTTCATATAAAATTCTCAGAAATCTTTAGGAATAATGGAATTTCTCCTTTTTCATCGAATATCCTCCCATGTCCAAGAATAAGCATGAATGTATAAGTAAAGGACTGTGGCTTTTCAAGAAGGTTCACTGAGTTACAAAACACATCAGCTTTTTTATGGAGGAAACTGGAAGAGTTTCCTCCAGAGACCACATTGAGGATGACCATGAAATGATAGGCAGAAGCCAGGAATTGGTGGTGGTGGCTGTGATGGAGGAAAGGCAGCCAGACAGGCTGAGAAAAGAGGAATGGATAATGAAAGGCACCATCATTTTTTTATGTGTTTGGAAATTATACTCAAGGTCATCATAATGTCCAAATACTAAACTCCTACATACAAGGGTTCTTTTCATCCAGTTCTGAAAGTTTTGGTCTTTCTGAATAGTTATCTCCATTTCTTTCAAATTATGAAATCTAAAAATTTATACACTATAAAGACATAGTAAACTGTAATCTAGATTTGTTTATGACCATTTCCTGTTTAATTAGGAAAACCACTCTGTATATTTAATGACAAGCAAATAATACAGGTATGTATTTAAACAGTTAGGATTGTCTCCCATTACCTAGACTATATTGTCTTTATTAAAGAGTTTGCACTATGTCCTCTTTCCAATTTCTCTAAATTGTTTGAAGCTGGCTGTATTATGGTCTTAATTAAACAGAATTCAAAAGCCACAAAGCTACCAGTGGTTTTTTTTCCTGCTGACCAGTTGTTTCTCTAGCTACAGATTCTAGTCTCTTCCTATACCCTTTATATCATAAAAATGGAGTGCTACCTAGTGGTGGTATTCAAATTTTTTTACAACCGGTTGTTTGGACGTGGCTTGGTGGGCTTGGCTTGGCTTGGCTTGGCTTGGTGGGCATGGCAGGAGAAGGATACTGTAAAATCTCCATTCCCACCTGACTCCTGGGGGAAAGATACTGCAAAATCCCCATTCCTTCACCATCCCACTAACCTGCTTTCCAGCTCCGTTCTCCGGTGCAGGGCAACAAAAGAAGATCCAGCCAATCAGCTGGGACTCAGAAGGCAGAGAATAGATGGGGGCAAGGCCAGTCAGAGGTAGCTGCAAAGCCACCAAGTCATCATTCTTCCATTGAAAATTTAAAAGCTAGTTGTACCAATGAAAATATAGCATACTAGCAATGATCTCAATTATTGCATTCCCAACACTGAACCAAGTTTCAGTATTAAGCAGGATACTGAAGGCTGCTTGCAGGGGACAAGAAAGAAAAAAAAATCAATCCCTCCCAACCCCCCATCCCCCACCCACACAAAGAAAACAGTTTGTTAGCCTTCCCCCATCACCTCATAAAGTAATCCCTAGAGGAGAAAGTAACAATGATGCTTCCTGTTCCTTTGCAGCTGCTGGACCCGTAAAGAAAATAAAGCAGAAGAAAGAGATAAATTCTATCGCTTTCTTTCGTATCACCTTTCCCCTTCGCTGCTGCACAAGTAGGAATAGTTAGGCAGGGCTGAGATGTGGAAAACACTTCCAATGTTCCTTTGTCTTTTTATCCCCAGTGGCACAAGTACACACAAATGGATGCAGGCAGGGGTGGGATTCAAATTTTTTAACAACTGGTTCTGTGGGTGTGGCTTAGTTGGTAGGCATGGCTTGGGGGTCATGTTATTGGCTGGGCATGGCCATCTCAATATCACTCACATCGAGGCACGCATCTCGCCTGGCCTCTCATTACTATGGGGATGCTACAACAGTCGTAAGTGTGAAAAATGGTCATATGTCACTTTTTTTCAGTGCCATTGTAACTTTGAATGGTCAGTCCACACAAGCAAAGTACCAGCGAAGGTAGGAAAAAAATTCCAGAGACGTTCCTGAGACAGGAAGTCTAGTCCTGCCAAGAATGGAATAAGGGTTAACAGAGAGGCAGTTTCTGTAAGCAACATCAGAATGTTTCCTTCCTTACAGGATTAGGCCAGTAATTTCTTCTAACAACCAGTTCTCCAAACTGCTTATAATGTTAACAACCAGTTCTAGCAAATAGGTGCGAACCCCTGGATGTAGGATACAATTTTTATTGTTCACTTTCTAAATTAAACATTTTTGCATATTGCCTCCCTAAAATGTAGCTGGTTTGGCAAACTTTGAATTTAAAAAGTATCAAGGCAGTCTTCTGAGTAATGGCTCCCAAGAGCAAGAAGTATATTTTCCAACAAGGTTTTGATAGTCAATTATAGCTCAGCCAATCCTACGTTGATATTTTTCTCATACCTCTTGATGTTTTTCCACCAGAGTGGCATTGCTGATCCCATTGACATGGGAAGTACATGTAGTTTTGAGAACCACATTTTAATTTAGTTTCTTCAAGTTTTTTCTTCTCTTTTTTTTTCCTTTTATATTCAGAAATCTTTATTATCCCCTTGGCATTAAATTTTCCAGCTTAAATACCTGTTGATGGCAAAGCAGATTTTTCCGATTTCTCATTCATCTCTGCTCGCTGTCAACATAAGGAAGGAGAGTGAAAAATTTTTTTTCCCTTTTCACTTTCATTCACTGCTTCCGAATCTTCTTTGGGAGCGATGTATCCTTTTTTAAAATTTGAGTTCCAGGATGCCTTAATCCCGGTCAGCCAAAACTTTCACTTCAGCACTTTCTTCCTCCTGCACATTCTTTTCTGGATGAGGGCTTCTTTGAGGCAGCCATTTCTGACCGCCGCTCTACCGCCTTTGGGAAAGGGAATTTAGTCAGCTGGGCAGGAAAGATGCGGCTTTCCTTGACCCTGCTGGAATGTCCCCTGTCTTCACCAACCTCTACACGGTGGCTTAGCCCTGAAGCCAGCTGGCTCGGGTTGCTCCGGCCCTGTGCCCAGGCAGAAACCATGCACGATTGTGGATTCCTGCCTGCCGCCAAAGCCCTACAAACCGGAAGTCCAGTTTTTTCAGGTTTTTAATGCTAGTACTTCACATGAATCTTTTCTTCTTTAGGTCAGGCTTTGAGTGAGTCTCACATACATTGACTTTCATATATATATGAATATATATGTATATGTATATATTTAAAGCTCATGTCACACTGAACCAACGGATGTAAAGAGGATGTGAAATGGAAAAAAACCCTTGCCATCCATTCGAAAATGCGATGTACTCACTGCCTCCGTTTTGCTTCCTCTCTATCCGTCCAGCATCCGTTTATTGATGTTTCATCCGCTCAGAAAGTTTTGGGCTGCCTAAAACTTTTGCGTGGAAAATGTATCCAGTTCGTCCATTCTGCATCCGCTACGCATCCGCTACGCATCCGTTACGCATCCACTATATCCGCTAGGCATCCGCTACACATCCGCGCAACTCCATCTGCCCGGACGTAGGGAGGAAGTGGAACAGACACAGAACGGATGCAGAACGGATGCCTAGCGGATGCAGAACGGAAACAAAGTGTTTAAAATGGAAAAAACGTTCGCAGAGGGGACCTATCTTGGATATTAAGGATGTCTAGACGATGCCTAGAGGATGCCTAGAGGATGCCTAGCGGAAAACCAATACTGCCCATAAAAAGGGGGAGCAACTCGCCTGCATCTCACTTTCAGAACAGCAGCCCAGTGGTGCAGACCTCTGCAGCCTTCACCTGCCTCTTCCTTTTCCACAGCATCCAGTCATGTCCACCGTGGATTGTAACAAAGTCCTTTCGGCAGCCACCATCATTCTGCAACAGTGCGAAGCCATCTGCAGGCTCTGTGAACTCTACTGCGAGAAGAAAAGGAGCCACCCAAAAAGAGTCTGGATCCGAAGATGGTTCGCCAGAAGAGCAGAGGACGGACTGTACAACAAGCTGATAGTGGAGCTCAGGAACGAAGACACTCGGGCATTCCAGAACTTCATGAGGATGCCTCCAGCCATGTTTGACGAAGTTGTGCAGAGCCTGACACCCAGGTTGACCAAGACAAACACCAACTTCCCACCCAGCCTGGAATCTGGGCTCAAGGTGGCACTCACTCTGCGCCACCTGGCCTCAGGGACCACGTACAGGAGCATGCAGTACGGCTGGAGGGTGCCACACAACACCATCAGCATTGTGGTCAGAGAAGTGGTGCAGGCCATCATCGAAGAATACAAGGAGGAGCTCCTCCAGTGCCCCTCCACTGAAGAAGGATGGAAGAAAGTTGCAGAGCAGTGGTATCATAGGTGGAACCTATTTCAACTCCAAGGGCTTCTTCAGCATCATCCTCTTCGCCATGGTCGATGCTGACTACAAGTTCATGTACTTCGATGCTTCAGGCAACGGCTCATCTTCAGATGCCCAGGTATACAACGCCAGTCACCTCAAGGAGGAGCTGGAACGCAACCTATCGTGGGCTTCCCAGATCCAGAACCCCTGCCCAACGACACACAAGATGTGCCCTACTTCATCGTGGGGGATGACGACTTCTCCCTCACAACCTACCTCATGAAGCCCTACACCTCCAGACTCCTCACCTGTGAAGGGAGGATCTTCAACTACAGGCTGTCCGGGGCATGGCGGGTGGTGGAGAACACCTTTGGCATCCTGGCCAACAGGTTCCAGGTACTTCTTACCACCATGCAGCATTGCCCACAGACTGTGAGGAGGATCATGGAAGTTTGTTGCATCCTGCACAATCTCATGTGCACCTGCTACCCAGTCTTGCAGAACAGGCTCGTGGACCTCCAGCAAGGCAATGGGGACATGGAGCCTGGGGAATGGAGGCAAGGGCGAAACCTGATCGACACTGAGGATGTGCAAGGCCTCAACAGAGCCTCACATGAAGCGAAGAAGCAGCGCAACTTCCTGAGACACTGGTGCAACTCCCCAGCTGGAGCAGTGGAGAGGCAAGACAGGATGGTAGATGCTTAATGGATGCTTCCTTCAGCCTGTCTCATCACACGGATGAGATTGGGCCATGTATGTTTGGTTGGCCTGCAATGAACAGGGCGTTTAGTAAAGAGTTGTGTTTATGTTGACATGTGTGGATAATTATTACATTATTATTGATAATAAAGGGCCGTAGGTGTGGCACCTGGGAGGGTGGACCATACAGTCCCACTATGCTTGCACTGGAGGTTTAAAATATATTTGTTTTCTTAAGTTTTCATGGGTACTCACATGTATGCTGTTCAGCTTCCTTCGAGTATTATCCCACGTCATTGTAGTTGTGCTTTTAAAGTTGTAGCAACGTTTCGGCAGAATCTCATCTGCCATCATCAGGCTTCTGTATTGAGTTCGTCTGTGAATGTATCAGTAAAGCTCAAACACACCTCCAGCTCAAACACACCCCAACCAGAAACCCAGATGAAACCTAGCTTCCTAACAAATGATAGCCGTCCTTTTACTCGGAGCCAAGCTGCACTAAACAATGAAAAACAATGTTGCCAGCCAATCAAGACAAAAAAAGCCACAAAACAGACAGAAGAAATTAGAAACACCAATCAAGCAGAACACAGCAAACTCCAAGACCAATAAACACAGACCAAGACTCCTAATCAAACAGGATGAAGACTCCCAACCAATCTGGCTCAGTGGTAGGCTAGCCTCAAATTTAAAACTGAAACGGCTGTGATAGCCTGACTCACAGACAAACTCAGTATAGAAGCCTGATGATGGCAGATGAGATTCTGCCAAAACGTTACCAGAACTTTAAAAGCACAACTACAATGATGTGGGATAATACCCGAAGGAAGCTGAACAGCAGATAGATAGATAGATAGATAGATAGATAGATAGATAGATAGATAGATAGATAGATAGATAGATAGATAGATAGATAGA
>BLBF01000063.1:3506326-3563968 GCA_015471245.1 Laticauda colubrina
AGATAGATAGATAGATAGATAGATAGATAGATAGATAGATAGATAGACTTTTCTGATTAGTTATATGTCCAGTTTTACATATAAGACATTACTTTTAATTTGGTTATATTTAACCGTATCTAATATAAGATTTACAAAAGTAAATACTGTCTTGCAGTAGTTAAAAAAAAAAATCACAGTGACTCAGTATGCAAAGTCAGTCTGTCTATACAGTATAAAGCCAGGATATCAGCAGAGCCCAATCTGTGTGTTTCATTATATATTTCTTGAGGAATCTGTTGTCACATGCCATCTATTACTGTTTTTATATGTACTGTATGTTTGCTTTATCTCCTGTTAGCCAACTAGAGTTATTTGATTAAGATGTCTATCAGTGGCGGGATTCAATTTTTTTTACTACCAGTTCTGTGGCCGTAGCTTGATGGGCATGGCAGAGGAAGGATACTGTAAAATTTCCAGTCAGAGGTAGTATTTGCTGGTTCTCTAAACTTCTCAAAATTTGCACTACCGGTTCTCCAGAACTGGTCAGAACCTGCTGAATACCACCTCTGATGTCTGTCCTGTACATTTGCAGAATGAATGAATGGATTTATTAACTGATAAAAATAATAATTAAATAGGGTAGAAAAATGGGCTATTTCAACTCCAAAGAATCTAGCTTCTCATAACACAGAATTCTCCATTAATATCTATACAATTTGCTGCCAGCGAATTAATTTAAAGATAATGTGCTACTATGAAACCTATTGTTCACAAATTCTTCTTGATAATTTAGAATAGGGGACTCAATATGGCTGTCCAACATACTATATTGCTATTAACTTGGGCACAGTGGGGGGTTTTTTGTTTGTTTGTTTCAGTGCTCATTCATTTATTGGTGAATTCATGATCTTGGGAACTCAGTTTTAGCCAAATACATACTGTTTTCTTTTCTGGCCAAACATATATTTTGTGTTACCGATAAATTTTGGAAGAGCTTCACAAAAGGGATTTTGTGAGCCTATCCCACCCATGCATTAACTGTCTCAAAGTAGAGAACCTAATGTGTAGGTACTTGCAATTGTTAGCAACACTTTCCTTCATAATTTGATATAAACCACAGAGTTGCACTCTTGTTGATTTTTAGCAGAACTGTCATTCCTATTAGCTTGTGTTTTGGCTGTGTATAATGATATTTGTACTACCCCTGTGAATTTCATCTTCCCCACTCTCTATAATCTATAATACTAGCGTTCTGCATGATATTACTTTTCCCTGAGATTTGATTTTACTCATGTCAGCCATACTGTTCAACCTGTCACTGGCCTCCTGCTGGTGTAAGTGACATACTCAGGCTCTTCTGCTGTTGATCTGTGGGGGAAGAAAGAAAAAAGAAGTGAAAGGAGGGGTATTTGGGATTTATTTCTGCCACAGCATTTATTACAATCAATCTTGCTCACCTGCAGGGTTTCTTTTATTATTTTAAACCTCCCTACTACTGTCATTCCATATTATCATCAGTGGTTAATAAAAGTGGCCACTCACAGTGAGGGGGAAATGATTTTTATCAGGTGTGTATTAGCAACACCTGCTGAGCCCAACTGGCTTTTTTTGTTTTTTACAGTTAGCTATTTGTATCTGGTGGTGATCCTTGATGTCATTAATATTTCCCACCTTCAGTCTTGGCAGAAACGAAGTTTGTCCTTGCAGATACGCAGTGCAGAACAGTTCATCTCCTTGCTGAAGCTAGCACATGCAAACTGATCCCAACTGAGGTCAATTTCTTCATTTCCTCTCAGTGGTGTGATTGGAGTTAGACCCCAGTGCCAAAGTCCAAGGCCTTATGGGTCAGGAGCTCTAAAATGACTACCCAGGCAACAGCAGGTGATGGTGGTGGAGGAGCCAACAAGGCAGGAGGGCATGAGCTGCCACAATCGCATTCCTTTTGTTTATTTTATAGATCATTTGAGAGTCATGGGGCAACCAGATGGTCCTATATAGAATAAGAGCTGTTCATTTTATTATCTTCACTTTTAATTTTGCAAGGATAGAAAACTTGGCTGAGAAATGCCAGTTGCAAGAATGCTGGAGAAAATAAATAATAGAGCTTATCAAACGTTTGAAAATGCTGCTTTGCAAAGAGCATCAGAGTGAACATGCATCTTTTTTGGGAATGTTAAAGCAACTGCCTCCTTGGGAAAGTTCAGCATGGCTGCCTCAAAAACTTCCTGGCTGTCTTTTCTGGAGGAGGTGACTGCCTTAATGTTTCAAAGGGGAGAGAGGACGTTACTGACCTTAATAAACTATCCAAAATGCCCCTTTCGAATGCTTTTCACAACCCTAGAAAGTGTTGTATCGTGTCATCTGTACTGCATGGTTTCTTGCAGAGGTGGTATTCAGCAGGTTCTGACCAGTTCTGGAGAACCGGTAGCAGACATTTTGAATAGTTCGGAGAACCGACAAATGGAGACCTCTGACTGGAGATTTTACAGTATCCTTCCCCTGCCATGCCCATCAAGCCATGCCCACAGAACTGGTAGTAAAAAAAATTGAATCCCACCACTGGTTTCTTGGCCTAAAATACCTGGCTAATAACATAAAGTTCATGGAAGAATGAAAGTCTTGAACTTGAAATGAGAAATCAAGTGTTCAAAAAGGAATGGAGATTACCAAAAATGGAATATTGAAGAAGATTCATAAACTATTTCATGTGGGTGGTAAAGGACAACTTTTAAATAATCCAAGAAGCTCTCAATCAGCATGAAGATAAAAGGAATACATCTAGGAAATGGATGGAGAAACACATAAACAACTAAAAGGGTAAAGTAGGCCAACCTTTTATGGATGGTCCTGGCCCTAATCTAAAACCCAAAGTGAACAGAAGAGATTTAAAAATAAAAAAGAATAGGAATAAGAACATTAATAAAGTGAATAAATTATTAACAGATGATGGAAAAACAATTGCTCAACTGTTATTTTTGTCCATTCTTCTTCCAGAGCTAAAGTTGTGTTCAATTAGGCACAAATAAAAAAAATGATGTAATGAATAACTTGCAGGAGGAATTCAAATATTCAGGACTAGATGAACTGTACTCTCAGTCTTTGAAAGAACTTGTGTCCATTATTTCAAGCAATGTTTATACTTTTGAGAATACATAGGCTATCAGAAAAGAGCGAATTGAACGAATGTTAGCTTTTTTAAAAACAGAATAAAAGTAGAGCCAGGAAATGCAGTTGGAGCTGGGAATACCAATGCAGTCCCATTTACAACAACCAGTACGGAATAGTACGACAAGAGCTCTAGATAATAAAATTACTAACAGGGTGAGGCCTTTTACAAGTCTATAGTTTAATTGTTTAAAGGCAATCTATGGGCTATGTAACATCAGTCCTATTTATTGCAGTGCATGCACTTTCTAAGTTTATAAAAACCATTAGCTAATCTCCCATGGCTACATTTCCACATAACTTAGCCAATATTTGAAATTATGATATATTGAACAAACCATAATAGCTTAGTTTGTCCGTATGCCTTGGGAAGATTCTCAAATCACACAAAACCAAATAAATAACATGTGGTTTTGTGGGTGCGATCTAGGGAGAATTCAGCCTAGAATCATTACATGTGGGTCCACATATTTTATATATTTAGTGAATGGCATATCATACATGGACTAGCAATATATATTAACATTTCAATTTAAGGGTCTACAAACATTCTCTATACAGCTTTCTCTCAAATCTCTTTAACTCTAGCACCAATTTAGTGCTGAACATCAGTTCACTCAATTTTTGTGTGTAGGCTTGAGCAATATGTCTTCTGAACTGAAACTTATATGTGATCCCGATTCTTTGTGCATGACAGATTTAGCACGATATGCAATTCCTCTGGCAACTCTTTTCAGATATTGTGCATCCTCAAGAGTAGATTGAAAAATGTGGGAAGCAATCTTTTATCTTGCCAAGAATAAGGCAGATGCTACCATATCAGTAAAAGACAAGTGGGAAAATTTACAGTAACAATCAACATTTTTTATTTATATAAAATGTATAAGGCCCCTTGAATTGGTGTGGCTTTCAACAATAAAAATACTACAGAACCATATAACAAAAAGAAAAAACAATGCAAAGTGAGATTAAAAACATCCATTGCAACACACATAATCATATAAATGGCTTATCATTTAACTTAACCCAAGATCTAGGGGAAGAAAAGAAGACATGTTTTAATGACCTTTTAAATGAGAAAAAGGTAGGAGCCATTTGAGTCTCTGGGGAAAGTTATACCAGAGGACAGACAGAGCAATAGAGAAGATCTATTTACTGGGTCCCATCAAGTGATACTGTTTAATCAATAGGGCCAGGAACATGCCAATTCTGATTAATTGTAAATAACTTATTGCAGAGAAGGATTTATGTACAAATTTCAGAACCAGAAATGGGGGGAAAAGAGCAATTGTCACAGAGGGCAAGCAAACAAAGAGCAAGCATGGTGATAGATGGAATCCTGCCCAATTTCACAGGTGTCAACACTCTACACATTTATAAAGTAATGGGACTCTGACTTGCAGAAGTGCCCATCATTCCTCTTTCGTCTTTCTCCCCATTCTCATTGCATCTGGACAGAACAGATATGGAAATAAATCCTGGGATCACATGTTCAGGGGATAATGACCCTAAAGCTGAGAAACATAATCTAGACCCCCTTCCACTGTAGCCCCTCCAAAAGCTGAATTAGAATGCATTTATTATTTTTAAATCAAACTTGCAACTATTCTTGGGGCCATGCAAATTCACAATGAAGCTCAATACAATTAAATTGTTAGGTGTGACAGACCAGGACCACAAGTGAAGATCAATTAAACTGATTTATTACTAGTCGTGCCTATGCACACTAGTTGTTAGCACTATTTTGGTGCTAGATAAGGGTCAACAGAATTCAAGAGAGTTAGACTGAGTCAGATTGTGACTCCGTAGAGACTCTTGGCTGATTCCTCTTTTGACTCCTCCCGCAGATTCTGTCACTCTTCCTATATTGTCCTGCCTTTCAATCTCTCCCTCTTCCCAATTCCATGGAATCTTTGCAGTCACCCTCCTTTTTCTTATGCACGCCCCTTACAGTCCTCTTAGGAATGGGGTGAAGATGACTTTGGAGTAGAACTGCCCCATGCCCAAAGGCCCTGTCACACTGGCCGACGGATGCAAAACGTTTGTAAAAAGGACACAGCGGATGAGAAAAATGTTCCACCCGTTGTTATCCGCTCTCAAAAGGGGCAAAAATTTGCATAACCAGATTGGATAACACGGAAAGGAACAGACGGGGGAAGGACACAGGGTGGATGGAAAGTAGATGCTCCACGGAAGCCTAGTGGATGGAAGCAGATGGGAGTGGATGGCACATCCGCAAGGCTTCCGGGGGAGCACAGCAAAGCAGACGCAGAATTGATACAGCGGATGCAGAGCGGACGCCGAGCGGATGAAGCGGATGCACAGCAGAAGCCAAGTGGATGAAGCGGATGCAGAGCAGAGGCCTAGCGGAGGCCTAGCGGAAGCCTAGCGGATGTCTAGCGTTCACTGCGCATGCAGGGAGGATGCATTGCATCAGCCCTGTGGATATAAAGGGAAGCAGCTCCCAAGCAGGTCACCATTCAGAGGAAAGACCTGCTTCCAGACACATCGACTGCCTTGCCAGCCTGCCTGCCTTGCTGCCTGCCTTCCTGTCAGCCTCACTGCCAGCCTTGCTGTCTGCCTGCCTGCCAGCCTTGCTGTCAGCCTTCCTGCCAGCCTGCCTTCCAGCCTCCCTGCCAGTCTCCCTGCTAGCCTTGCTGCAAACCTGCCTGCCAGCCTGCCTTCCAGCCTCCCTGCCAGGCTCCCTGCCAGTCTTACTGCCTGCCTGCCTGCCTGCCTGCCTGCCTGCCAGCCTGCCTGCCAGCCTTGCTGCCTGCCTTCCTACAAGCCTGCCTGCCTGCCTGCCACCCTTGCTGCCAGCCAGCAACCCCACAACCATGGGGAAGAAGAGAAAGCCTCAGCCATCTGCTGCCAGCCCTGGCAAGAGGGACAGGGCCAGCCTCCCACCCCCTGGCCCTCACTCTGCTTCTGCTGGGGCTTCTGCAGCATGGGCTCGCTCTTCTGGGGCTGGGGCTTCTGCTACTTCTGCTTCTGGAGGAGCTGATGATGCTGCTTATGGCGGTGGTGCTTCTGCTGGGGCTTACTCTGCTGATGCTGCTCTTGGCGGTGGTGCTTCTGCTGGTGCTTACTCTGCTGAAGCTGCTTCTGGCGGTGGTGCTTCTGCTGGTGCTTACTCTGCTGAAGCTGCTCCTCGTCCTGCTGGTCCTGCTGGTCCTGCTGGTCCTGCTCATCCTGCTCGTGCTCCTGGTCTTGCTTGTCCTGCTGGTCCTGCTCATGCTCCTGGTCTTGCTCGTCCTTCTGGTCCTGCTCGTGCTCCTGGTCCTGCTTGTGCTCCTGGTCCTGCTCCTGGTCCTGCTCGTGCTCCTGGTCCTGCTTGTGCTCCTGGTCCAGCTGGCGTTGCTGGTGCTTACTCTGCTGCTGCTGATTCTGGTCCTGCTGGTGCTGGTGCTGCTGCTGATGATTATGATCCTGCTGGTGCTGCTGGTGCTGCTGTTGTGGAGGAGCAGCCCCTACAACCTGGAAGCCCCTCTGATGAGGGCCCATGTGGTCCTGCCAAAGGGAGGAAGAGGCATATGCGAGAATGGGAGAGGAGGCAATACTCCATCGAGGAGGAACATGAGGATGAGGTGCTGGAGTGGCTGAGAGACAATGAGTATCTAAGGCGGAAGGGACACAGGCTCTACAGGGACACCAAAAGGAAGCAGGCTGCTTGGAGAGAGAAGGCGGAGAGCCTGGGCTACACTTTGGAGGTCCTCCTCGGCTGCTGGAAACATATGCACACCTGGTACGGAAGCTGCACCTCAAGAAATCTGGCCAGGCCGCGGTCAAGCTGACGGACAGAGAGACCTACATCATGG
Source organism: Laticauda colubrina (assembly GCA_015471245.1). Lineage (NCBI taxonomy): Eukaryota > Metazoa > Chordata > Lepidosauria > Squamata > Elapidae > Laticauda > Laticauda colubrina. The sequence continues at coordinate 3,513,292 of BLBF01000063.1, forward strand.
CCAAGTGCAGCTTCCTGGAGGGTGAGATCCACCACCGAGGAGCAGCCCCTCACACAATCCTCTCTCTCAGGCAGCCTGCTGAGAGCCAGTCCTCTTCCGGCCGAGAGTCAGCTCCTGTCTCCAGGCAGGTTTCTGTGGAGCGTCCCACGGTGGAGAACCCCCCCACAGCTGTTCTAACTGTGGCGGAGCGTGTGGAGGAAACCCTGACGCAGTGGGAGAAAGGAGACGGCACTTCCACCACAGTCCAACCCGCATCCACCCCCAGCTCCATCTCCACATAAAGGCAGAGAGCCAGACAGAAGGGACAGAGCCACACTGTCCTGCTGGAGATAAGAGACACCATCAGGAGCAGCATAGATATCCTCTCTCAGCTGGTACACACCAACGCCCCATCCTCCAATTGCAAGCCCTTCCTAATCTATGTGAACCAGACACTCGTGGACATGGTGGAACCCCAGTACCAGGTGGTGAAGGACAGAATCACCGAGCTGCTTCACAACCCTCCAGATCCATATGAACCTGCTCCCACCCAGTCCAGGTCTGCTCCTCCACCCCAGGTGATGTCCCTCCCATTCCAAGGCTTTCCACAGGCCCTCACCTACCAGGGCTATGGCTACCAGGAGGTCCAGAAGCACAGGCAGCAGCCCTTCCCAGTCCAGGCACAGGCTCATCAGATGACACCGTTGCCACAGGTTCCACTGATGCCACCGATGCCACCCATTCCACCCATGCCACAGATGCCACCCATGCCACAGAGTCCACCCATGCCAATCCTCACCCAGCTGCAGACCAGACAGCCCCACTACACTGCTCCTTCCTCCACCCCACAGCCAAGCCCGGCCTCAGTACATCTGTCATCAGTACTGGGGCTGACACCAGATGGCATGGAGGAAGGAGCTCTCAACATCACGGGGCTGAGCCAGCTGTCTGAGGGCTTCCTCAACACACCGTCACCTGTTGTCCTCTCGGGACCAGGCACCCCAATGACGCCACAGACCAGCACTCCAGCAGCAGCCACCTCCACAGCACCTGGACCCTTCACCCCTGAGACTGGGCACACCTCTGAGTGACAGAGAAGAGTGCCAGAGACTGGGTGGCTACCTGTAGACTTTATTTGGACACTTGACTTGGGTCATTTTTCTTTTACAGCTTGTTATTAAGAAAGATTATCTTTGCTTCACACACTTGCTTCATTTATTTTATTAAATAAAGTCTTGGTGGAAACTTTTAGAAATGGTTTAAGCCTTGACATGCTTGTGGGATGGGTAAGGATAGCAGTGGGATGGGCAGGGATACCTTTGGAATGGGTAGTAGCTGTGGGATGGGCAGGGATACCTTTGGGATGGGTAATAGTTTTGGGATGGGCAGGGATACCTTTGGGATGGGTGAAGATACCTGTGGGATGGGCAGGGATACCTTTGGGATGGCTAATAGCTGTGGGATAGATAAACCTCCAGTGCAAGCATAGTGGGACTGTATGGTTTACCCTCCCCAGTTGCCACACCTATGGACCTTCATTATCAATAACAATGTAAGCATTCATCCACACATGTCAACATAAACACAACTCTTTATTAAATGCCCTGTTCATTGTAGGCCCACCCAACATACATGGCCCAATCTCATCCGTGTGATGAGACAGGCTGAAGGAAGCATCCATTAATCATCTATCATCCTGTCTTGCCACTTCACTGCTCCAGCTGGGGAGTTGCACCAGTGTTTCAGAAGGTTGCGCTGCTTCTTCCCTTCACATGAAGCTCTGTTGGGGCCTTGCACATACACAGTATCTATCAGGTTTCGCCCTTGCCTCCATTCCCCAGGTTCCATGTCCCCATTGCCTTGTTGGAGGTCCACGAGCCTGTTCTGCAAGACTGGGTAGCGGATGCGCATGAGATTGTGCAGGATGCAGCAAGCTTCCACGATCCTCCTCACGGTTTGTGGGCAATGCTGTATGGTGGTGAGAAGTACCTGGAACCTGTTGGCCAGGATGCCAAAGGCATTCTCCACCACCCGCCTTGCCCTGGACAGCCTGTAGTTGAAGATCTTCTCTTCATGAGTGAGGAGTCTGGAAGTGTATGGCTTCATGAGGTACGTTCTGAGGGAGAAGGCGTCATCCCCAATGATGAAGTAGGGCACATCTTGCGTGTCATTGGGCAGGGGGTCTGGATCTGGGAAGTCCATGATGAGGTTGTGTTCCAGCCCCTCCTTGAGGTCACTGGCGCTGTATACCTGGGTATCTGAAGCTGATCCATTGCCTGAAGCATCAATGTACATGAACTTGTAGTCAGCATCTACCATGGCGAAGAGGATGATGCTGAAGAAGCCCTTGTAGTTGAAATAGTGGACCCCAACTTGGCTGGAGCTTTGCAGGCCACGTGCTTGCCATTTATGGCTCCAACAATTTTGGGAAGTTCCACTTCTGATACCACTGCTCTGCAACTTTCTTCCAGCCCTCTTCAGTGGAGGAGCACTGGAGTAGCTCCTCCAGGTATTCCTCGATGATGGCCTGCACCACTTCTCTCACCACAATGCTGATGGTGTTGTGTGGCACCCTCCAGCCGTACTGCATGCTCCTGTACGTGGTCCCGGAGGCCAGGTGGCGCAGAGTCAGTGCCAGCTTGAGCCCAGGTTCCAGGCTGGGCCGGACGTTGGTGCTCTGCTTGGTCAACCTGGATCTCAGCCGCTGCACAACTTCGTCAAACATGGCTGGAGGCATCCTCATGAAGTTCTGGAATGCACGAGGGTCTTCGTTCCTAAGCTCCACCATCAGCTTGCTGTACAGTCTGTACTCTGCTCTTCTCCCGATCCAACTTCAGACCCAGACACTTTTTGGACGCCTCCTTTTCTTCCCGTAGAACAGTTGAAAGAGCCTGTAGATGGCTTCGCACTGTTGCAGAATGATGGTGGCTACCAAAAGGAGTGTGTTATGATCCATGGTGGACATGACTGGATGCTGTGGAAGAGCAAGAGGCAGATGAAGGCTGCAGAGGTCTGCACAGCAGGGCTGCTGGTCTGAAAGTGAGATCCAGGTGAGTTGCTCCTCCTTTTTATAGGCAATATAGGTTTTCCCCTATGTGTCCTTTTGCATCCTCTAGGTATCCTCTAGACATCCTTAATATCCGAGATAGGTCCCCTCTGTGAATGTTTTTATCATTTTAAATGCTTTGTATGCGAGCTGCATCCACTTTCATCCTTTCTCCGTCCATGCTACTAATGCTGCGCGTCCGTTCCACGTCCGTTCCGCTTCCTCCCTGTGTCCACTTTCTGCTGGAGTGGATTTGAGTTGCGCGGATGCACAGCGGATGCCTAGCGGATGTAGCGGATGCGTAACTGATGACGACGGATGCAGAACGGATGTTCCCCATATGCCTAGCGGATGCAGAACGGACGCGTTGAATACATTTTCCGCTCAAAAAGTTTTGAGCAGCTCAAAACCTTTTGAGTGGATGAAATGTCAGTCGACGGATGCTGGACGGATAGAGAGGAAGAAAAACGGACGCAGTGAGTACAAACCGGAAGCATCGCGTTAACCAACGGATGGCAAGTGTTTTTCTCCGTTTTACATCCTCTTTCCATCTTTTGGTGCAGTGTGACATGGGCTTTAGGATGCACAATGTGAACTACAATGTGAACCCAACCAGTGTTCTGACTTGACCGGGTTCCCAAACACAGACAAAGGCAGCAGCAGCCACTTTTTAAGGTTTAATAACAAATTCTGTTCTGAAGGTTGCTTTCCACTAATTAGCTCCGACAAGAAAAAGCTTTGCCAAGTTATTTTTCAAGGCTGCCAAAAACCCAGAGATAAGAACTAATTTACAAAATTCTCCAAACATGAACTAAGATGTCCTCCAGTTGAGTTTCAGAGCTTCTTTGATGTCTGCAAAGAACACTTTTCCAAACCTGGCTTTTATCCTCTTGAGGGAAGGACCATTACCTTGCAGCCTTACTCCCAAATCACCTGTGCTGCTGTAATTGTTCTTTCCTCTGAGCAATTCTTTGTGCATGTGTACTTGGCACAGCCTCCTCAGGAACCTTCTCATCACTGCTGCCAGCCCCCACAATCTCTGAAGGCAGCAGTCCATTCCCTGATGGTCCTGGTCCTTCATCAGAGTCCTCGCTCTCCTCAGCCATCTGCACTTGCTGCCATATGCATTACTAACCATATGCATTACTAACAAAATGTTGACCAGGAGGGGCACCAATCTAACAGTGTTAGCTGTTAAAAGAGATATGGGGGTTGTTATTTTTTTGGTTTCTTTTTTGTTTCCCTTCTCTCTTTTGAATTTTTTATTTATTTTTTTATTTGATTTTTATAGCTACAAGTGACTCTTATGGGAAGTATAGTGCACATTGTAAGTGTGGTTTATCTCTATGTGTTTATTGATGGATGATTTGTCTGATTGTCAAACTTCCAGGAATTCCCTAGCATTTTTTTATTTGGCTTGATTTAAAATGCTAATAGTTTCTGTACTAAATGATAGTTAAGTCTGTCCATAAATTTTGAGGTTAAGGGTTTTTATTGTGTCTTCTGATTGCTAATTGATATTTCGGGATGCCTTCTACCAATCTTCTGCCTATCTATCATACACAGCACTCATATATTGCAATGTAAAATCTCGGTGAGTCCTTTTTTTTCTTCTTAGTTACTGGGTCTTTTGATTTGCTTAAGATATTTTGGAGGGCTTTAGTTGGTTTATGTGCTATAGTGATTCCAAGTGAGAAAACAAAACAAAACAATATCTTCTATAAAGTCTTCCAAAAATGTAGCCATTTTCTTTGATCTTATATTAACACACTGGTAGCAAAAGAATCCCCAGGATGAAAATGTGCATATTTAATTTAGGTTATTCAATGAGTTCTAAATATGTGAAATAAAAACAGCTGCCCAGTTTCTTTCTTCTCATACTTTTCCTTTATACCTTCACTAAATCTGCTGGGCTCTAGAATTTCCTGGGAGAACAATTATATTCTCTGCAGAGCAGAACTAAATCTTAAGGCTGCTTTCTCTCTAAGCTTTTCTTTCCTGCATTCTTTAAGTCTGACAAGGGTCTTTCTCTAGAGAGCCATCTTCACCAGCTTCTTTGAATTTGCTGTCAGTATCTGGCATTTTCTTCCACATTGAGGTGTCATTCCTGCCAACACCTTATAGATTGCTGACTAAAAACAAAACAAAAATTAATCCAAAGTGCTGGGTTAATGGTGAAGAAGAAAGGTAGTTTTCCATGGTAAACAGGAAGCATCATTTCTGACTCTGGATACCATTCAAATTAATTGGAGAGAAAATAAATGGTACCTTAGAAAAATACTGATGTTGTCCAATGACTGCAATGTGAAGCAATCCATACAGCAACACATGTTAATGATAATGGGTAACTGAAGATACAAATTTTGGATTTTTTTTAGCAACTTGTGTATTGCTTTTCATTCACTAGTTATAATGGATTGAACTGAGTTTTCTGGATTGCTTATGTTCATCTTGGAATAAAATTCAAGACAGTATGCTGTCATATAATCAGTATTTCTTCTCTTACATCTCTTTTTAAGAGTAAAACACAGCTTAGTGGATCGGTGACTTAGAGTTTCTAAGTTATTTAAAACATATGCTATAAATATTCCTATGTGCTATATGTCCTGTTTCTATATTTCATACATTCTATATTTCATACATTCTGATATTCATTAATAAGAATGAATGGCTACAATTCAATCAAAATTAAACGCTAGATTTCAAGGGGTATTTTCCCATTGAAGTTAGTGGGACTTAAAACTACTTAATTTGACCAGATCCATGACTATTATTTATTGTTGGACTGGCTTTGGGGCAATAAAAAAAATTGCAAGTGAATATGAAATATTTTTAATTAATTCTCTTTCTTTTTTCATTTATTAGCCTTTTTCAGTGGAATGAAATACTGTGCTCCACAGCCTCTCAACTTTAAAGAAGCTGTTCTACTATGTTAACTTGTTGCTAGCCAAAATATGAACGATTTTAAATTATTTTTCTTGTGAGATATTGCATTTCAAAATTAAATGTAGGTTGCTATGCTGTGTTTCCACCTAGCTCTCAATCATTTATATTTTTCAATCCTATCAAATTCTGTACCTGTCAACAGTGGTGTCCCCCAAGGCAGTATTCTAGGACCAACTCTCTTTATACTTTACATAAATAACCTCTGTGATCATATCAAGAGCAACTGCATTCTCTTCACTGATGATGTAAAGCTATTCAACACCATAGACAATATTGCTACCCTTCAAAAAGACCTTGACTATGTATCAGAATGGTCAAACAAATGTCAACTTCAAATCTCAACAAATAAATGCTCTGTCCTACATATTGGCAAAAAAATCAGAAAATAAAATACAGGCTGAATAGTCAAGACCTTGTTGATGATCCAAACTCTGTCAAGGATCTTGGAGTACTCATCTCAAATGACCTAAGTGCTAGAGCCCACTGTAACTACATAGCCAAAAAGGCGTTAAGAGTTGTTAACCTAATCTTATGTAGCTTTTTCTCTGGTGATATTACACTAATAACTAGAGTATACAAAACATTTGCTAGACCAATACTTGAATATAGCTCATCAGTCTGGAACCCACATTACATATCTGATATTAACACAGTTGAGAAAGTCAAGAAATATTTCAAAAGAAGAGTTCTCCACTCCTCTATTCATTGCAGAATACCTTATACCACCAGATTCGAAATTCTAGACCTAGAAAACCTAGAACTACGCTGCCTTTGGTCTGATCTAAGTATGGTATATAAAATCATACATTTCAATGTCCGACCAGTCAATGAGTACTTCAGTTTCAACCATAACAACACAAGAGCAAACAATAGATACAAACTCAAGGTTAATCGCACCAAACTTGACTACAGGAAATATGACTTCAGCAACAGAGTGGAATACTCTTCCTGACTCTGCAGTTTTTTCCCCCAAACCCCAAAAACTTTAACCTTAGACTGTCTACTATTGACTTCACCCCTTTCCTAAGAGGTCTGTAGGGGGCATGCATAAGCACACCAATGTGCCTACGATCCCTGTCCTATTTTTTCTTTTATATTTTTTTTATTTTTCTTATATGTATCCATTTATTCATAACTATGCTTTACTTATACCCATTATCTTGTAAGCAATTGACAAATAAAAAATAATAAATAAATAAATAAACAGATAAACAGATAAATAAATAAATAAATAAATAAAATTCAAGACAGTATGATGTCATGTAATCAGTATTTCTTCTCTGACATCTCTTTTTAAGGGCCTGTCACATAGGCCGACGGATGCAAAACGTATGTAAAAAGGACACAGCGGACGAGAAAATGTTCCATCCGTTGTTATCCGCTCTCAAAAGTGCCCCGAATTTGCATAACCAGAGCGGACAACAACGGAAAGGAACGGACGGAGGGAGGACGTAGCCAGGATGGAAAGCGGATGCTCTACGGAAGCCTAGCAGATGGAAGCAGATGGAAGCACATGGCACATCCACAGGGATTCCGGGGGAGCACAATGAAGTGGACGTGCAACGGAAGGAATGGATGCAGAGCGGATGCCGAGCGGATGAAGCGGATGCAGAGCGGAAGCCTAGCGGATGCCTAGCGGATGCCTAGTGGATGCAAAGCATTCACTGCGCATGCAGGGAGGATGCATTGCGTCAGCCCCGCGAACATAAAGGGAAGCAGCTCGCAAGCAGGTCACCATTCAGAGGAAAGACCTGCTGCCAGACACATCTTCAGCCAACAACGATGGGGAAGAAGAGGAAGCCTGTGCCTGCCTACTCCTGCCAGCCCTGGCAAGAAGGACAGGGCCACCATCCCACCCCCTGGCCCTGACTCTGCTTCTGCTGGGGCTTCTGCTGCTCGGGCTGACTCTTCTGGTGCTGGAGCTTCTGCTGGTGCTGCTCCTGGTGCTGGGGCTTCTGCTGGGGCTTACTCTGCTGGTGCTGCTCCTGGTGTTGGTCCTTCTGCTGATGCTTACTCTGCTGACGCTGCTCCTGGTGCTGGTGCTTCTGCTGGTGCTTACTCTGCTGGTGCTGCTCCTGGTGCTGGTGCTTCTGCTGGTGCTTACTCTCCTGGTGCTGTTCCTGCTGCTGGTGCTTCTGCTGGTGCTTACTCTGCTGGCGCTGCTCCTGCTGCTGGTGCTTCTGCTGGTGCTTACTCTGCTGGCACTGCTCCTGGTGCTCCTGGTGCTGCTGGTGCTGCTGGTGCTCCTGGTCCTGCTGGTCCTGCTGGTGCTCCTGGTCCTTTTGGTGCTGCTGGTGCTGCTGGTGGTGTGGTGGAGCAGCCCCTACAACCCCAAAGATGGCCCTGGCAGAGGGAGGAAGAGGCATATGCGAGAACGAGAATGGGAGAGGAGGCAATACTCCATCGAAGAGGAACATGAGAATGAGGTGCTGGAATGGCTGAGGGAGAACGAGTATATATGGCGGAAGGGACACAGGCTCTATCGAGACACCAAAAGGAAGCAGGCTGCTTGGAGAGAGAAGGCGGAGAGCCTGGGCTACACTTCAGAGGTGCTCCTCGGCTGGTGGAAGCACATGCACACCTGGTGCGGGAAGCTGCACCTCAAGAAATCTGGCCAGGCCACAATCATGCTGTCGGACCGAGAGACCTACGTGATGGCCAAGTGCAGCTTCTTGGAGGGTGAGATCCGCCACCGAGGAGCAGCCCCTCTGACAACCCTCTCTCTCAGGCAGTCTGCAGAGAGCCAGTCCTCTTCTGACCAAGAGTCAGCTCCTGTGTCCAGGCAGGTATCTGTGGAGTGTGCCATGACAGAGATACCCCCCCCGACAGCTGCACTCCCCGTGGCGGAGCACGTGGAGGACCCCCTGACGCAGTGGGAGCAAGGACAGGGCACTTCCACCAGAGACCAACCCACATCCACCCCCAGCTCCACCTCCACAGAAAGCAGGCAGAGAGGCAGACCGGAGGGGCAGAGCCACACTGTCCTGCTGGAGATCAGGGACACCATCAAAATCAGCGTAGATCTCCTCTCTCAGCTGGTACACATCGACATACCATCCTCAAACCGCAAGCCCTTCCTCACCTACGTCAACCAGACCCTCATGGACATGTCTGAATCACAGTACCAGGTGATAAGGGACAGGATCACTGGTATTCTTCACAACCCTCCAGACCCAGCTGAACCTGCTCCCACCCAGTCCAGGTCTGCTCCTCCACCCCAGGTGATGTCATTGCCCTTCCAAGGCTTTCCACAGGCCCTCACCTACCAAGGCTACGGCTACCAGGAGCTCCAGCAGCACAGGCAGCCCTTCCCAGTCCAGGCACAGGTACATCATATGTCAATGGTGCCACCCATGCCACGGATGCCACCCACACCACAGATGCCACCCACACCTCACCTCACTCAGCTGCAGACCAGACAGCCCCACTACACTCCTCCTTCCTCCACTCCACAGCCAAGCCCGGCCTCAGAACATATGTCATCGGTATTGGGGCTGACACCCCATGTCCTGGAGGAAGGGGCTCTCAACATCACAGGACTGAGCCAGCTGTCTGAGAGCTTCCTCCACACACCATCCCCTGTTGTCCTCTCAGGGTCAGACACCCCAATGGTGCCTCAGACAAACAACAGCCACCTCCACAGCACCTGGACCCTTCACCCCTGAGACTATGAGCATGCCTCAGAGTGACTGAGAAGAGTGCCAGAGACTGAGTGGCTACCTGTTGACTTTATCTTTGCTTGGGTCATTTTGCTTTTACAGCTTTTTATTAATAAAGATTATTTTTGCTTCATACACTTGCTTCATATATTTTTGTAAATAAAGTCTTGGTGGAAACTTTTAGAAATGGTTTAAGCCTATGCATGCTTGTGGGATGGGTTAAGATAGCAGTGAGATGGGCAGGGATACCTGTGGAATGGGTAACAGCTGTGGGATGGGCAGGGATACCTTTAGGATGGGTAATAGCTGTGGGATGGGCAGGGATACCTTTGGAATGGGTAATAGCTGTGGGATGGGCAGGGATACCTTTGGGATGGGTTATAGCTGTGGGATGGGTTAGGATACCTGTGGCATGGGTAAAAGCTGTGGGATAGATAAACCTCCAGTGCAAGCATAGTGGGACTGTATGGTCCACCCTCCCAGGTGCCACACCTTTGGCCCTTTATTATCAATAACAATGTAATCATTGATCCACACATTTCAACATAAACACAACTCTTTATTAAATGCCCTGTTCATTGTAGGGCCACTCAACATACATGGCCCAATCTCATCAGTGTGATGAAACAGGCTGAAGGAAGCATTCATTAAGCATCTATCATCCTGTCTTGCCACTCCACTGCTCCAACTGGGGAGTTGCACCAGTGTTTCAGGAGGTTGCACTGCTTCTTCCCTTCATGTGAAGCTCTGTTGGGGCCTTGCACATACACAGTATCTATCAGGTTTTGCCCTTGCCTCCATTCCCCAGGCTCCATGTCCCCATTGCCTTGTTGGAGGTCCACGAGCCTGTTCTGTAACACTGGGTAGCGGGTGCGCATGAGATTTTGCAGGATGTAGCAAGCTTCCACGATCCTCCTTACGGTCTGTGGGTGATGCTGCATGGTGGTGAGAAGTACCTGGAACCTGTTGGCCAGGATGCCAACGGCGTTCTCCACCACCCGCCTTGCCCTGGACAGCCTGTAGTTGAAGATCCTCTCTTCACGGGTGAGGCATCTTGAAATGTATGGCTTCATGAGGTAGGTTCTGAGGGAGAAGGCGTCATCCCCCACGATGAAGTAGGGCACATCTTGTGTGTCATTGGGCAGGGGGTCTGGATCTGGGAAGCCCATGATGAGGTTGTGTTCCAGCCCCTCCTTGTGGTGACTGGTGTTGTATACCTGGGTATCTGAAGCTGATCCATTGCCTGAAGCATCAATGTACATGAACTTGTAGTCAGCATTGACCATGGCGAAGAGGATGATGCTGAAGAAGCCCTTGTAGTTGTGATAAGTGGACCCTGACTTGGCTGGAGCTTTGCAGGCCACGTGCTTGCCATCTATGGCTCCAACGGTTTGGGGGAAGTTCCACTTCTGATACCACTGCTCTGCAACTTTCTTCCAGCCTTCTTCAGTGAAGGGGCACTGGAGGAGCTCCTCCAGGTATTCCTCGATGATGGCCTGCACCACTTCTCTCACCACAATGCTGATGGTGTTGTGTGGCACCCTCCAGCCGTACTGCATGCTCCTGTGTGTGGTCCCTGAGGCCAGGTGGCGCAGAGTCAGTGCCACCTTGAGCCCACGGTCCAGGCTGGGCCGGAAGTTGGTGCTCTGCTTGGTCAACCTGGGTCTCAGCTGCTCCACAACTTCATCAATCATGGCTGGTGGCATCCTCATGAAATTCTGGAATGCACGAGGGTCTTCGTTCCTCAGCTCCACCATCAGCTTGTTATACAGTCCGTACTCTGCTCTTGTCCCGATCCATCTTCGGACCCAGACACTTCTTGGCTGCCTCCTTTTCTTTGCGTAGAACAGGTGAAAGAGCCTGTAGATGGCTTCGTACTGTTCTAGAATGATGGTGGCTACCAAAAGGAGTGTGTGATGATCCATGGTGGAGATGACTGGATGCTGTGGAAGAGGAAGAGCCAGATGAAGGCTGAAGAGTTCTGCACCACAGGGCTGCTGGACTGAAAGTGAGATCCAGGTGAGTTCCTCCCCCTTTTTATAGGAAATATAGGTTTTCCGCTAGGTGTCCTTTTGCATCCTCCAGACATTCTGCAGACATCCTAAATATCCGAGATACGTCCCCTCTGTGAACGTTTATTCCGTTTTAATGCTTTGTATGCGAGCTGCATCCGCTTTCATCCTTTCTACGTCCGTGCTACTTACGCTGCATGTCCGTTCCACGTCCGTTTCACTTCCTCCCTGTGTCAGTTTTCTGCTGGAGCAGATGTGAGTTGCGCGGATGCGCAGCGGATGCCTAGCAGATATAGCAGACGCGTAACGGATGACGATGGACGTATAACGGATGTTCCCCGTATTCGTAGCAAATGTATAACGGACGCGTTGGATACTTTATCTGCTCAAAAAAATTTGTGCAGCTCAAAACTTTTTGAGCAGATGAAATTTCAGTAGACAGATGCTGGACGGATAGAGAGTATGAAAAATGTGTGCAGTGAGTACAGAACCGATGCATTGTGTTAACCAACGAATGGCAAGTGTTTCTCTCCATTTTATATCCTCTTTCCATCCGTTGGTGCAGTGTGACATGGGCTTTAAAGAAGCTGTTCTACTATGTCTAACTTGTTGCTAGCCAAAATTTGAACTATTTTAAATTATTTTTCTTGTGGGATATTGCTTTTCAAAATTAAATGTAGGTTGCTATGCTGTGTTTCCACCTAGCTCTCAATCATTTATATTTTACCAATCAGTCCTACGGTGTTATTTACTTATCTATCACATAATAACCAGATGAAAAGAATAATTTATCTGGCCTAGCATGATAATTTGTATTACAATTTCACCCCTGCTGCCATAACTTGCATTCCATTAAAGTGATGGTTTAGAAAATTACAATTCTGAGGTCATTTTTTTCTGGCTCTTTCTTCTGCCTTTCATAATTTTATTTGTCTAATTTCCAGCAAAGAATTCATCCAAAAATATGAGGGCTTGGGGGGTAGAGCGGCTGGAGAAAGAGTTGTAAAATCTCCAGTTTTAATCTGATGCCTTAGAGACTCCTTAACATCAATATCTTTAAAAAAGATTTCTTCAAGGATTTTTGTTTTAAACATGGAACTCACATCTCAGTATTTCCTTTTAATAAAACCATACTTAACTTTCAATTTGTTCCAGGGTTTATATAATAGATTTAAAGAGATGCGGGCTACAGAAGAAATAATATCCATTTGGATGAAATATTACTTTCTTCTTGTGGAGAGTGAAAGAGTTTGCTATGATTATGTTATTATTTATGACTTAGTTCTTCATCAATTCAACAGCCTATCTCCCCATCTTTGGAAAATAGCAGCCAAAAACCTGAATTTAATCCTGGCCTGTAAGAGAAACTAGTTATACATAAAGGAAATTATGTGGAATTGCTCATCATTTTAAAATATCTTGTTTTTAAAGCTTATGTAGTACAATTGAATTTGTAAGGAAAAAAGCTGAAGTGGATGAGATGAAGCATTTTTTTTTTATTTATTTTTTTGAGATCAAGAAGAGCTTGGTGATCTAAATCCAAAAATGATGGTGTTAAGCATATTATTTCATATGAAAAAAGAATAGCTGGAAAACCTGGATAAACAGCACGCCATAGATGTCGAGACAGTGCTGAAAGTTAAAAAGATATTCAAATTAAATGATCAGTTTGCCAAGTTTGCTTTTATCGATAATTCAGTTTCAAAATATTTCTTATAATGTTGAACAAGATTAGACTTGATTGTCAGGTTAGTTGATTCATTGATTGATTGATTGTGTGCCATTAAGCCAGTTTCACTCCTAATGACCACATAAATTTTCTCCATGATGATCAATCTCTAGCATGCCAACCCATCTTTAATCTAAGATTTAAGAACCTTCTGAGATTTAAGAGTCTCATTGGCACAGTGATTAGAGTGCTGTACTGGAGGCCACTTCTGCTGACTATTGGCTGTTCAAATCCCACCAGGCTCAAGGCTGACTCAGCCTTCCATCCTTCTGAGGTGGGTAAAATGAGGACCCAGATTGTTGGGGGCAATATGCTGACTCTGTAAACTACTTAGAGAGGGCTGCAAAGCACTATAAAGCAGTATATGTATGCACTGTATGATGGGCAGGATCAACAGGGACAAAAGCTGTCTCTGTGCCATGGAAATGCAAATGCTATGTTGGATATCAGGCATCTCCCTTCTTGACCACATCACAAATGTGGTCAAGACAACATTTTGGTGTGGCACCAATTATAGAGAAGATGAGGGCAGGCCAACTCCTCTGGTATGGACATGTGCAGAGAGCACCACCTTCCACCCTGGCCTAGACTGTCTACCAAGTAGAAGTCAATGGCTGACAACCTCATGGACGTCCAGAAAACAGAGTTGGCAAGATACCATCAACAAAGATATGCAAGCCACAGGACTGTGCCCTGTAGATGCAGTTAGGCAAGGAAGAAGAAGAAGAAGATCAATCTCTAACATGTTCTTTCAAGTCTTATCACCACTATAACTGAGTCCATCTACCTTGCTGTTGGTCATCCTCTTCTCTTTCCTTCTACCTTTCTCAGCAGTAGAGCTTTCAGTATGTATGGACAAATTTAAACAAGATATTTTCCCACCACAGTCAAAATGCAAGTGATAATTGAAACTGCTTGTTGTGTGGGTTTCTGTTTCCATTTAGCATGGAAACTGAAATCTGTTTTTGTAGGACTATATCTGTGTAGATCTTATTTGTAAATTCTGCAATAAAAGATTATTTCTTCATTTATCTTGACAAGCAGGATCTTTGGAAAGGGATGCAAAGATTTAAATATTTTTTTCATAATGCTGCTTCCTTTGTCCATAATTTGTGTATTGGAATTTTTTAAAAAAATACAGATTGTCCTCCTCTGTCCTATTGGAAAGTAAGAAAAAACAATATAATTACTGAATGTTCTGGTTTTAAAGAATTACATATTTGTTTCAAGGAAACTTCTTAATGAGAAAATGACAACAAAATACAAAGAAATGAAAACAGATTTGAGAAAGAGTCCAAGCAAAGGAAAAAAAGTTCTCCCATTCATTCATTCAGGTTCTCTAACGACACTGCAATCTACAGGCAGTACTCAAGTTACGACCACAATTAAACCCAATTTTTTTGTTGCTAAGTGAGGTAGTTGTTAACATAGTTTTGCCCCATTTTACAACTCACTGCGTTGTTCAGTTAGTAACAGTTGATAAGTGAATCCAGCTTTCTGATTGCCAAAAGATCGCAAAAAAGGAACACATGACCTTGGGATTGTGCAACCATCATACATATGAGTCAGTTGCCAAGCATCCAAATTTTAAGTATGTGACCATGGGGTTGCTGCAATGGTTGGAAGTGTGAAAAATGGTCATAAGTCACTTTTTTCAGTTCCATTGTCACTTTGAATGGTCACTAAATGAATAGCTGTAAGCTGGGACTACCTGCAATTTGTCTCATTGCTATTCAGTACATAATTGCTTGTAAGTTTTCATATATATGCATAGCATGGTGGTGGCTTGACTCACTCAAATGCTCTTCACCCACAGTCCCTGAAGTTGCACTTTCCTACAATTCAGTGGTGGAATTCAAAAAATTTTACTTCTGGTTCTGTGGGTATGGCTTGGTGGGCGTGATGTTACTTGGTGGGCGTGGTTTGGTGGGCATGGCAGGGAAAAGATATTGCAAAATCTCCATTCCCTCCCCACTCCTGTGGGAAGGTTACTGCAAAATCCCATTCCCTCCCCAGCCCATGTATGCATAGCATATGCTTTCCAATTCCATTCTCCTGTGCAAGGCAACAAAAGAAGACCCAGATGATCAGCTGGGACTCAAGAGGCAAAGAATAGATAGCGGCAGGGCCAGTCAGAGGTGGTATTTGCTGGTTCTCCAAACTACTCAGAATTTCCACTACCGGTTCTCCAGAACTGGTCAGAACTTACTGAATACCACCTGTGCTACAATTCTTGGGAAAATCCATTTGACCATTACCATCATCTACTCTTTACAAAGAATTTCCTTTTGGTCCCCTTTCCTCACTAGTGTCAGAATATACCTTCTGGTTTTCAGAAAAATTCAGCTTGTTTATTATATAGATAAAGGTTAAGCTTACTGTGCCTAATTCATCATTCAGAGTTAGAATTTCTTTCTAGTATCTGCCAACTATCTATTTTGATAGGCTGAGATTTGATGGATTTACTCTTTTGTATCTAAATCTCTTGGAATGTTTTCTCCTCCTTCACTACAGGGATGAAGTGTTTTGAAGGCTGCAGAGAAATATAATGGGATATTTCTGAGGTTGCAGAGAAATATAATGGGATGAGATCAGTGATGTAAAGAAATAACAGTATTTTTAATGTGTCTGTGCATGCACACACACATTACAAATATAGGAATACACACGCACACACATATATAGTGTATGTGTGTGTGTATATATATTCCTATATTTTGAAGAAGTAGATGTTGGTGTTAGGAAGTTTTTTCAAGCTTATTATTTCCAAAAGTCCCTATAATAGTATTTCCTGTTCCTTTAGTTTGTTTCTCTAATTTTCCTCTGCAATTTGGGGGTGGGAGGTATAAGGTTTTTTTTAATGCAATCCAACATTTTAAATGATCGTTTTCTTTTTTGTGGTTTTTCATATTTTTCCATAGTTCTTCAGTTAAATCATTTCGTCCCAGTTAAATCATTTCTTTCCATTTTCTTTGATATGGAAAAAAGTTTTCCGAGAATATAAAATGCTTTAGATGTTCTTCTAAGAGGAGCCAGATATCTTACTAAATTGCACATAAGAAAGATCTTTTATATAGAAGATAATATGTATCAGTGGGAATAAAAACCACTAACTTGAAACTTTGCTTATGTTACCAAAATGTGTATAGTAAAGCAAAAAAATAAAGATATTTGTTAAAATTCATGATTAAAAATTTTAATAACTATATTACATTTATAAATTGCTCTGTCCATACTAAGGAACATCCAGATGTTTTACACTGATGTTCTGAATATTTTTATATTTTTATAATTTAGCTATAAATCAAATAATTAAGGCAGAAGTTTTTAATCAAGTGTTAGAACCTTCATTAAACTGTAATGCTGTTCCAGCTAAATTTAATTCTTGTACATGGAAGTGCTACAAGACAATCTGTTACATTATAATTTGGTGGATATACCACTGAATTATATCCTGCCTTTCCTTCAGAAGCTTCTTGGAAAGAAAAAAATAGTTTAAACAAGAACATTTAGAAATCCAGGTTATCAGACCTTTGAATATATGTGCAAGATGTATTATTATAAACTTTTGTTTTAAAAAAATTATTCATTGTAAACTGCTAGAATTTGTGACTGCAATAGGCAAACTTGGGGAAATGCGATAATTTGGGAATGTAAGTCATACAAAACTATTTTCCACATGAAGCTTGCCTTTGAACTGGATTGACAATAAAAAGTTAGAAAATTTAATTCTGGTTATTAAAGACACTTCTTTAATAAGGAGAAATAACTTGATATATCAGCTCAATGATGGTGTGTCTTTTTTTCCTCATTTCTATTTTAATATGGTACATGGATTGTTAAAACAGTTTCAAAGGCATTACTAGATAAAAAGGATCACTGAAATCCTAAACTCACTGGTCACAGTTCAGTTTAGAACTGGGTTGCTGTGATACAGTTCTCTGCCCAGGGACCCACTGTTCTAAATAGCAATTATAATTATAATTATAAATTTTGCAGAGAAACTTTCATCTATAAATCAAGTTCTATTAAAAGGAAATCAAGATAAGTTAATTTCTGCATCAGATCATTGCATCTTAGTGTTTTAAATATAATTAAGATACCAAGATATACATTCACATTTTTCAGACTCTTTCTGGGGAAGTTGAATGTTCAGTGAGCCTGGAATATGTTTCTGTCAATGTTATGGCATGTCTGTGTAGGGAAGCCTAATCCTTGTCAGATACACTCTAGGCTCTTTTTTTTTTAACTGTGCAAAAATGAAAAATACAAGTTTTGGATTTAGCTGTTCCAAGGCATATAAAAAATTTACAACACATTCTTAGAGGCAGACTCATCATGACCCAGTTAGATAAACACTTGTGAGTTTTGAGATTAGCAAGATAATATTTTTCAAAAGACTTCTGACTGGATTTTCTGAGATTCTTACTATTCTGTCAGTGTTTCTCACAGGAATATTGAGGTATATAGTGTGTCAGACGGTGTCCATAACACCCCAACAACAAAAATTATAAAGATTTGGAGTTCAGCTGCCCATATACCAATATGTATATATTTAAATGCTTATTGAATACATTAATGTAGAAAATTATATATCCATTAATTTTGTAGACACACAACTAAAATGTAATAACAATGTTTGCTGTTTTAGAGCAGGAATCCTTTTTCCTCCCTATTTCTTATCATATGTTTTTTTTTTTATTAAATAGGCATTTTTCTTGCAATGTATTCCACCACTTTTGGTTTGTGTTGATTCAGAAATGCATCAAGATCAGTGGTGGGATTCAATTTTTTTTAACTACCAGATATGTGGGAGTGGTTTGGTGGGCGTGGCAGTGGAAGGATACTGTAAAATCTCCAGTCAGAGGTGATACTACTCAAAATTTCTGCTATCAGTTCTCCAGAACACCAGAACCTGCTGAATACCATCTCTGATCAAGATGGGTGTCAAAGATGTTGGATTATGAATTGAGAATTCTTATCCCTGTCTTGTGTGCGGTATCTGCTATCCCGCATCAGATGGGCGTCTCATGATAGGGAGCGAAAGGAGAAAGAAACGACAGGAGACGAAGTTCCTCGGGATGAGTGCGCCCAGAATGTCTGGGTACACGCTCTTTTATTATGCTCCTTCAAAAGGGGGTGATTGTTTTTTCAGAGCCTAGGTTAAGCCCAGGTCAGACAGGATATGCAAGATTTACAATAGCTCAGATCAGGCAAGATACCAGGTCAGACAGGATTGCAAGATTTATAATTCGATCAGGATATTCCTGCTTTACAAAGCTGCATGCCAGACAAACTACTCACAATGTAAATAAGCTTTATCTACAGATGTTTAGCTCCTTGTCCCTTGTACGTGCCCTGCAAAGGTCACTGAAGAGACAGAAGCTCAATGACTACACGTGAATGATACAATGTTGCAAATGCCTGAATGATACATAGTTGCAATGATACACAGTTGCAAACACATGAATGATACATAGTTACAACATCTCCTCTGTTTTTATTATTTATGACGAGTCTTCTTCCTTGTCCAAGAAGACAGGAACCTTTTTTCTGAAATGTTCGCCATCCCAGTCATCTAGGCAGGAGTGCGACCCGTCAGCGTCAGGGTTGTCCAAGGAGCGGTAACTCAGCAATGACATTTTTTCGTCCGGTGTTAAGGACTTAACATGAGCTTGCAATAACACATTAACATTAGCAGTTATGGAAGATAATTGATTTTTCAAAAATTGCAATATTCTATTAAAACAACAAGGTCCTATAATACATATCAATATAATGATTATTAATGGTCCTGCCAATGCAGTTAAAAAGGTTGTAAGCCATGGTGAAATAGAAAACAAGCCTTGATACCAATTATACATGTTTAACCTTTCTTTTTCTCTATCTTTTAAGCGTTTTTCTAATTCTTTCATAGAATCCAACACGATCCCCCTGCTATCAGCATAAAAACAACATTCTTCTTTAAGCGCAGCACACAATCCCCCCTGTTTTAAAAATAACAGATCTAAGCCTCTACGATTCTGCAAGACCACTTCCGAGAGGGACGTCAAGGAGTTTTGCAAAGCTATAATTGATTTCTCAATTCGTAATAAATCATCATCAATGGCTGAACCCAGAGCTGTAATTTTTTGGTCAGAGACAGCTAGTCCTGCAATGCCCGTGGCTGCGCCCATGGTGCCCAGAGCAAGCAGTAGACCTAGAGTGAGAGTACTAATAATTTCCCGCTTTGCTCTGAGGGGGTATTCCATGGGTGCCTGTAGGGATATAAAATCATCAGAGTTATACACGTCAATTTTTGGTACAAGCCATACTTGAATGCAAAATGATTTGGATTTAACAAGTTCATCCCCGTAGACACATGCTGTGAGACTGGTGGAACAAGCCCAGACAGAATTATTGCCAGGGATAAAATACATTCCTTTCAGGCGTGATGTTAAATTTCCTCCTGAAGTGGTGTAGACTGCAGAGTATCCCCCGACGGTGTGGGTGCGGCCAAGGCGGTTCTTAGGAAGATATACATTACAATGATAGCCATTAGAAACATTATGACAATATTGTGAGTAATTGGATGGAATATTTCCCAAGCAACAACCGACCCCAGTGATGGAAGAAACAGTAATAGTGGAGTTCCTCCAATGGCAACGTTCGTCTGATGTGGAATTAGCAATGGATTCTTGGGAAGCGATGGCTTCGTAAAAAGGTGGAGAGGCAGAAACACAAAGACAACATGTGGAGGCAATTGATGAGTTTGAGGAGTTCAGCAAAGCATAGGAACCTTTGATCAATGGAATCAATGGCTTAACTCCCTGTGTTATGGGTTGCAAGAATGGGGATTTAATAACTTTTTCATGTGGTCCCACCGGGTTAGAGCGAGGGAGTTCAATGTGACGTTGAATGTAAAAAATATTTCCATAATGCTTTTCCGGCCAGACTCCTTTTAGGCGGGCACCCCATTTCAAGCCAGTGTCCCATAGGGTACTTTTCTTGCCTTGGTCCGTGAACCTTATGGTTACCGGGTTGCATTTGGGCAATTTTTTACCACTGCATGGAATATCCCATGTGGTGCGAGTGGCAGTAATGAGATCACCCTTAGTGCCCGGATCCCAATAAATATGTCCAGTTGAAACACACGACCAGGCTTTGCAAAAGTAATCCGACAACCCCCCGCAGTCGAGAAGTCGTTGGACAGGGGACTGAGTGTTGGAAACGGGATGTCCGGGGCATACATAAAACCTATATTTATTTACAACTCTATGACTAGGCTCCGTTGGATGAGAAGGCGAGTTGTAGGCGGTGGAGCCTACAAGCATTTCTGCCAAATCGAATTGAAGTGGTGGGTAGAAGTCTTCTATGCAAGAAGAATTGGTTGTAGAGCTTAAACGAATGCCTTGAAAGTCAGTTATAGTCCAAGTAATATTATATTTTCTATGAGGCTTCTGCGGATCGTCATGGACAGTTCTTTTGAAGCAACATTTGTTGACAGGATCAGAGTTCGGGTATATAAAAGCATCACAAGTAGGAGAGAGGACTATGGACAAGTTAGTTGTAGAACATTTACGAGATGAGAAGGGAATGCAATTAGTAGAAAAAGGATAATAATTACAATAATGACAATGAAGATTAATTTGGTCATTCATCAAGGATGTTAGTTGGGTTGGAGGAACCCGTAATACAAGAGAAGGACATTTAGGTCCCCTTATATCTAGCTTGAATAGAGGAAAAGATTTTAAGGTTCTTTTCCATAGGAAGAGTAAAGAAGGAACAAAAGAGCGAGTGGTAGAGTGTTCTGTAAACAAAACAGAAGTGACAGAGTGAAAGCTAGGGGTAGCATTTTCATGACGTACCCACATGGAACAAGTATAATAGCCTTCTGTTAATGAAGTGGCTTTAACACAAATAATCTTTTGACAGGAAGCATAGGTTTTGTTGAAGTATGTGTGAATATAAGGAGATAGATTTATGGGAAGATTATTATGCCAACAAACAATAGGACAGTCACTATCATAATTAATAAAGCGAAATTCTAATGTGGTCCAATGACCATGTTGAACAAAGGTATAAGTAGGATATGAATAAGGTAGAAATTGCAAAGAGGATATAGGCAAGAATATCAGGAAGAGTTTAAGATGCAGATGTAGCGGAGGAATTCCCATGATAGGGTCTTACCGCCCGACCAGGGACCCAGCAAGTGGTTTTGTCTGGTAGTAAAATCGCAGCGTAGCCTCGTCCCCAGGTGAGAAGCTCAGCGGGACCCTGCCAGGCGGGATCTGGCAATCTGCGATAATGTACCAGAGGTCTGTTAGGGGGGGTGAGGGGGAGGAAAAATGACGTGAAGCAGCAGAAGTGGGAGGAATGCCAGTCAGATTAAGAAAATTTAAAGTGTAAAGACAAATGTTAAGAGAATTTTGCAATGCTGGGAGGTTAGGGGTTTTTTCCCGCAACGAATATCGATCAAGAGCATGTTTCAGAGATAAGTGAGCTCGTTCCACAATAGCCTGCCCCTGGCTGTTTTAGGGAATCCCAAACTTGTGAGTTACATCCCATCTGTTACAGAAGTCCTGGAAAGCAGAACTCATATAGGCAGGTCCATTGTCTGTTTTGATTTCTTTTGGACGTCCCAGCGAGGCAAAGGTACGAATTGAATGATTGATGACATGTTTTACAGTTTCTCCCCTTTGAGGAGTAGCCAGAATAAACCCTGAATATGTATCGATGGAAACGTGCAAATATTTCCAAGGGGCAAAAGGTGGATACTGAGTTACATCCATTTGCCAAATTTCACAAGCTTTTAATCCTCTAGGATTTACTCCTATGGGAATGGAATGTCCTTGCTTACTACATGTGGGGCATTGTTGAATAATGGCAGCAGCTTCTGCCTGAGTTAGAGAAAATTGTTTTTGTAATGCTTTTTTATTTTGGTGAAAATAGTCATGGCTTTGGGCTGCTGTCAGATTACAAATTGATTTACCTGATGCAGCTGCTGCAGCTGCGTCTGCCACCTTGTTTCCCTCCTGTAATATACCAGGAAGAGGTTGATGGCTCCTGATATGTGCTACAAAGAATGGATGCGTACGGCTGTTGATACATTGTTGTAGAGGAAGCAACAATTTTAACAAAGGAACAGATATGCTAGGAGATAAATAGGCTTGATATATATTTTTCAAAATCTGAGAAACGTATAGGAATCTATTAAATTAAAAGGAGCTTTTTGAAACTGTTGAAACGCAATAAGAGATGCAGCAAGTTCTGCCTGTTGAGCAGAAGATTGCGGAGGGGTAATTTTAGTTTTCCACTCTCCCTCCTGGTACCATGCACAAGCACCATACATTTTCCCCCCATCTGCATAAAGCATAGGTGCATCTACTAATGGAGATATTGAGAGGGGGGATTGCCATTCAAAAGGGAGAGTTTTAAGAAAAGTGAAACGTGGGTCCGCTGGTAAATGGCAAGAAGTTTGCCCTGGCCACTCTTCTAAAGCGTATTGTAGTTCTTCTGAATTACACTATAGCATTTCCCACGTGGTCAGTGAGCAAGGAGTGAATATTGAAACAGGCTCACATCCCATGAGTTGTTTACATCTTTGTCGACCTTTAAAGATCAACTGGGAATATGCAGAGGTTTTACTGGTGATTGTGGTCCGTGGGGTGTGAGACAAATGCAGCCATTCTAAAATCAGAACCTGTGTCTGATGAGATTGCATAATAATAGCTGTTGGTCTCTGAACAGTATTTAGTAAAGCAATTGATAAAGGGCAATTCTCTATAGCTCGATCCACCCATCGAGTAGTCAGTGAATGGGAAACGTCTTTTAATGCCTGCAACTGCTCTTTATTTAGAATGATAACATCAGACGGGGCTTTACCTTGTGTGAGGGCATTAAAAAGAGGAGCTAATGTAGCTGTGGTCAAACCCAAATAAGGACGTGCCCAATTTAAGGTTCCTAGGAACTGTTGTAAGATCACAAGTGTGGGTTTCGGGGGAAGTGTTGGGAGGGGAAGGGGAGGAACAGCAGCTGAAGCAAGTAATTTGTGACCTAAATAGGAAAAGGGTGGTTTGGATTGTACTTTTTCTGGGGCTATTGTGAGACCTGCTTTACCTAGAATGGAGGTCAGGCACGGCAGAGTTTTTAACACCGTGCCCTTTGGGCCAGGTGCAGATACCAATATATCATCCATGTAATGATAGATTAAAAAATTAGGATATTTGTCCCTGTATGGTTGCAAGGCTAAATCCACAAAAAATTGACACATAGTTGGACTGTTTAACATGCCTTGCGGTAAGACTTTCCATTGATATCGTTCGGTAGGTCTCTGATTATTTAAGGTTGGAACTGTAAAATCAAATAATTTTCTATCTAACTGGTGTAATGGAATGGAGAAAAAACAGTCTTTTAAATCGATAATGATAAGGTCATACTCTTGAGGAATTATGTTAGGATTTGGAAGACCACATTGCAGGGGTCCCATTGGAAGGAGGACCGAATTCACAGCCCTTAAATCCTGAAGGAGGCGCCAAGCGCCGTTTTTCTTTTTGATAACAAAAACTGGGGTATTATATGGACTCAATGAAGGTTCTAGATGACCTCTATCTAATTGTTCTTGAACAAGAGAATGTAAGGCTTCAAGCTTTATAGAAGGGAGAGGCCACTGATCAATCCACAAAGGGTTATTGTGAGTCAAATGCAAGCGAATCATGGTTAGTGGAGGGGAAGTTGTGCATTAAACTGTGACATAAGGTCTCTTCCCCACAAATTAGTATACAGAGGAATTACAGCTGGTTTAATATAAGCAACACATTGAGACTCAGGGGAATGGGCTTTTACCCAGTTTCTGCTAATGCGAGTCTCCTGGAGTCCCCCCACTCCTCTCACCGCTGGTGCCACATCTGCAGGCCAGGTGTTTGGCCACTCAGCGGTTCGGATGATGGAAATATCCGCTCCAGTATCTAAAAGACCAAGAAAGGATCGACCATTCAATAAGAATGTTACCGTAGGTTTTGGTTGACTGATTGGTCTTTCAATTGCATAGAGTTGCTCTTGTTGTTGGTCTAAGAGCACAATCATTTTTGCCACAACATCCCCCTCATTTATAGTAACTTCTGTATTAGCTAGTACAGACAGACAGACATCAGACAATACAGTGGGGTCATGCAGAAAAGGAGAGGCAAGAATACCTTGTTCAGCTAAATCCCTTACAGGAAAGACTAGCACTGGAATATCGGGGGGCATATGAAAAGGCTGAACAGGACGTACAAAGAGAAAGTCAGCGACACCAGGAAGATAAGTAACAGTTTCATTAGCAACAAGATCGTAAGCGAAAGAAGAAAAGTTGCAAGTTTCAGCAGCCTTTGTTGTGGGGCTGGCTGCCTGCTCCGTTTTTAGTTTCCCTGATTCAAAAAAGGTTTTTGAATGATTGCAGGGTTATTCTGCTGTTCATTCTTTTGGACTCTGCACTGATTAGCCCAGTGATAGCCCTTTTGGCATCGAGGGCATGGCGTCTTTGGGCGAGCTACCTGGTTTCTTGACATATTTGCTCCCCAGCCCGGGGCTCTGCATTGGCTCTTAAAGTGACCTGGCTTGCCGCAATTAAAACAATTGCCCATTTTGCGAGTATTTTGTTGGGAAATGGGAAGAAGAGAGCCCATGTTCTGCTGCATGCCTTCAGTAATGGCTGTAGCCAGAGTAGACATGGAATGGGATGTGGTTCCTATGATTCGGCAGGCTGTAAGATAATCTGCCAAGGTAACATTTTTCTTATTAATTAATGGCTGCAAAACTTTCTGACAATCAGCGTTTGCGTTTTCATAAGCAAGTTTCAATTTTAATTCATTACAAGCCTCCTCGTTATCAATTTGTCTCTCTAAGGCTTCTGTGAGACGGTTTATAAAGGAGGAAAAAGGCTCAGAAGGTCCTTGAATAACTTTAGAGAAAGATTTGGGCATGCATCCCGCATTATCAACCTTTCGAGCAGCGGCCAAAGCACAATCCTGTAATATAGGGAAAGCAGCTGCGTCTGTGGCAATCTGCTGGGCAATGGTAAACATAATGCCAGTACCGTTAAGCATATCTAAAGTGACATTTGCCGGCAAGCCTCTAGCGGCTGCGGCTGCGGTACGTTTATGAAATTCTGACTCCCAGACCAAAAATTGTGAAGGCGTGAGGATCATGTGAAATAATGTACGCCGATCAGCATTTATCAAGTCAGCTCCTGGTTGGGTTATTGATCCTAAAAGACCCTGTACATAGCGAGATTGAATACCATTTTCCTTGCAAGCTGCTTTTAAATCCTTAATTATTTTGTATGGCATTGGGGTATACTGAGGAGCTGGAGGATTGCCGGTTTGTATGATAGGATAAAGGGAGGCAGCTGCAAGGGTGTCCTCATCCATTTCTCCTTCATAAAAGGCTTGTTGAATGGCTTTTACAACATCCCCCCCACCTCGGGAGGGTAGTGGAGGACACGGAGGCTCTACATTTAAGGAAGTGGATTGAATGGAGGGAGGCTCCCATAATGACTTACGATCATCGGGAGCGGAGGGTTGAAGGACAGAAAAGTGGGGGAGATTCAAATACACTCCCTGCTTCTATTTTATAATGGACTTTTAAAGCCTCCATAATTTTCCTCCAAGTGACCAAAATGCCAATAGGTGCACGAGGAGGACTATGGAGATATTCACCAATTTTTTGCCAAGCGGAGATTTTTAAGGACCCTTTCTCTGGATAATTGGGACAACGTTGCCACACATAAGTCAATAATGTAGCAATAGGTTTCATTTTTACAGGCGAGCCCTTTAAATTAGCAGAATATTTAGAAGAAGAAGCGACTAACTCCCTCAATTCCTTCAGATGCTCTGTCTGTTGTTGAGAAAAGTTTCCGCCCATACTTACAAAAGTCGAGACCGTGTTTCAGATCCGATGATGTGCAATTCGCTTCAGGCCTGGTGATGCACAGCTCCCATCGAGCGGGTAAGATATGAGCGCGTCGCAACGTATCCCCCTTAGGGAATCACGTCGGGGTCACCAGAATGCGGTATCTGCTATCCCGCATCAGATGGGCATCTCATGATAGGGAGCGAAAGGAGAAAGAAACGACAGGAGATGAAGTTCCTCGGGATGAGTGCGCCCAGAATGTCTGGGTACACGCTCTTTTATTATGCTCCTTCAAAAGGGGGTGATTGTTTTTTCAGAGCCTAGGTTAAGCCCAGGTCAGACAGGATATGCAAGATTTACAATAGCTCAGATCAGGCAAGATACCAGGTCAGACAGGATTGCAAGATTTATAATTCGATCAGGATATTCCTGCTTTACAAATCTGCATGCCAGACAAACTACTCACAATGTAAATAAGCTTTATCTACAGATGTTTAGCACCTTGTCCTTTGTACGTGCCCTGCAAAGGTCACTGAAGAGACAGAAGCTCAATGACTACACGTGAATGATACAATGTTGCAAATGCCTGAACGATACATAGTTGCAATGATACACAGTTGCAAACACATGAATGATACATAGTTACAACACTTGTGGTCATGTGTTTACATGTACATGTGCATGTACATGCACTATATCTTTTGAGGATATTTTGGGTCTCCACAACATAAGTATTTCCCTGAGTCTTTACTTATCATAAAGTTGCACATTTGGTGAGAAAAAATACCACTGAGCATGAAATCCTTTATCTCACTACTGTTGAAGTTTCAAAAAGACATTCTTTAAAGTGGGAATGTCAGGAAGAGAACACCTTTTTCACCTGTAATTATAAGAATAAATAAAATTAAACTAAACCCTGCACCTTAGTATCTTAAATCTCTTAGTAATGACAGTCAGCTGAATTATGAATAGTTTGCTGCTAGTTGCTGGAATGCTTTAAACCTTACCTTCAAACGCATGTACTTCTAGGGAGCTTATTATATCAAAAGAAGTATAATTAAATCTAATAATTTGATTATAGGAAGGGTGAAGAAGAGAATCTAACTCTATTTTTCACTCTCCATACAATGGAGTTATTATCTCCACAGTATGGTGGCTTAATAAGTTTTACTCAATGTAGCTATGGTCTAAAATATAAATATTTTATAATAAATGTTAAGTTTTAAAATAAATAAATATTGGAAACAAAGGATTGCTTAGCATAATCAGCAATTGGCATCATATCCTATACAGCAGCCCAACCCCTGGTCTGTGGTCCAGTATCAGGCTGCGACCCATTGGAAACTAGGCCACGCAAGCAGTGGGCAAGTACACAAGTGCATGGAGCTCCATTTGTGCAAGCAGCAGGTATACATATGAAACATTCTCTCTCCTCCTCTCCCCCCGCTGCCACTGCCATCAGTCCACAGAGGCAGAAAGGTTGGGGACCACTACTATACAAAATTTTTCCAAGACTGAAATTCCCATAAATAACTAAAATAAAATTTTAAAGATGGCTGCATTTTTGTGTAATGCAAAGTAAACCAAAGCAGCAATTGTTTTCACATGAATATAAGTAATGTACATGAAAGAAAAGTGGCTGTAGGAGAAGAACTTGGAGGCAGAGTAAAAAGAGGGATCAGCCTAGAATCCTTATGTAGCCATAGGAAGCTAAACCCAACGTCCCTCCCAAGAGTTATCTAACTCTTACCTGGTGTCAACCATTAGCTGAGAAAATTCATGTGCATAGGTTTTAGCAATAAATCCATTTAATTGAACCTTCACACCTGATAGTAGTATGAAAAGTTAGAGGGTGATGCTTTGGGGGTTTCTTTTTCATAAAATTTATGAAAATACATCAAGCAAAGATTAGATGCTGTTTTGAATATTTGTCTTGAAGTGAATGGATATGATCCAAGAGTTGATAACACTTTCAGGTGGTGCCAAAAAATGTAAGTGAAACCCTGGAAGTATGTGTTTTTGTAAATTAAGTAGAGAGTCTTTTTGAAGAAGCAACAATGACTTTGTAAAATTTTTGTGTGTGTATATGTGTGTGATTAAATCCATATTTCTATATTCCTTTATCTCCACGAGAGAAATTATAAAACCAGTGCACCTAAGGCTGGTCTGGCTGTGATAGATAAACAGAAATCCATGCCTTATTATTATAAGATTTTGAAACAGCGTTATAAAGAGGGCAATGGTTCAGTGAGGAATATGACCAAATGGACAGATGGAAGGAACGAGATCCTAAGACCTCGAGATCCTAAGACCTCATTTCACATGCAAGTAATCTGCTCATCAGCTCTGGAGAAACTGCATTGCCAACAGTGAAATAATTGCCCCTTGAGCATGAAGAGGGTGAGAAAAGGTGAAACCTATGCTAAAAGACCATTCCTATAATTGTCTAAAGGAAAGGATGATTCATGGATTGCACACAGCTCAAGATTACATAGTTATTAGAAATCCTTAAAATCATGGAATGTGCAATTCAATCACTTGTAAAGTCACAATTTGCCACTCATACTGTGACACTGTGTTTCTCAATGCTGATCCTGATGCCAGGTTCTAATATCCACCATTATTCCTTTCCTCAGTTAAAAAAGTCAGAGGGAATCTGATAGTAGTACCTGCTCCAACTAACATATTCTATTAAAAGCCCAAAGCCTTTTGTGATCTGCAGTAATTCTGAGGTCCTTCTTTGGAGAAACAGCACTTTAACATCACCATCGAGGTTTGAGTTCCTATGCATCAAAAGCTTCAGGCCATCTCAGAAGGTCTCCTCAAACATAATAGGTTTTAACACATTACATTTGTTAACTAATAAGGTACTTGTAATCTGTTCTGTACAACTTTTCTTGAACAACATCAGTGATGGAATAAGAACTCCTGCCTAGGGTAGGGGGTAGGACTAAAAAACTCCAAGGTTCCTTCCAGCACTCTGATTCCATGATTTTGTGACCCCACTACCTCCCTTCTTTCCACCTCCATCTCGACCCAGTTTAAATCCTAGTCATTCTATACATTTCATTAAAATGAGCTGCTGCTCACAAAATCTTTTGGCCTTTTTTTTTTGCCATGTTTAGACTAGCATAGCTTTCCTCCTAGAATTTCTTCAGTTAAAAATCAGCTCTTTGTTTTATACTGGAGCTTCTCAAAAATGGGCACATACATTTACATAGGAGGCTCTGGAGAATGAAAGATTATTGTAGGGTTTGGGGAGTCTTTGTTTCTTATCTATTAATCATTCCCTTTCTTTGCCAAATCCCAGTGGACTTCTCTCCCCATGCACACATTTAAGTAAAAGAATGAGTTCCACTGAGGTTAACACTGATGCCAAGTGACAAAGATTCTTGTCCACCTTGCAAGATATTTTAGTAGGCACAAGGCTCGATTTGCTTCCATTTCAGTCATACACATTTCAAGACTGCAGGGAATATAATGAAGCTTTTATGCATTTTATTCCAGTGACCCAAAGGGTAGATGTGAATCTGGATGGTAATTTTTTCTTGCCTCTATTTGCTGAGTCCTCAAGAGGTATAATGAATATTTAGGTTTTTAAAGTGGGATTTCAGCTTACTATCATAACTGTCCCTGGAAGAGTGGTAATAACTTGCATACAAAGGATGCATGAGTGAACAGATGTGTTGATTGGATATTCTATATATAATTTTTGGGCCAGTTTCAATATTAAAAGGAAAAAAACTATTTTTTTCCTCCTTCTGTTTCTTCATTATTATTTTTTTGTGGAATAATATCATCAAAATGAACTTGATTCTGCTTTTGAAATTGAATAATCATGTTGGCAAATTGACATGTCTGCACTTTCAATAATAAAATGGCAAGTCCAGGAAATGATAATGGCTTCCTGCTTCTTGAAACATCAAATAAGACTCCAAAAGTTTGTATTTGGGTTAAAAGCTCAGTATTTTTATAATGGTTGTTCATCTTAAGAAACTTTTCACCTAAAAAGCACAAGCCCACAGCCACCTTGCTGCTGAAATCTGCATTCAGTCACTTAATTTCTAAATGCACTTTGTGATTGTGTTGACATGTCATTGTCAGTTATCTAATATTGCTACCAATGCTGCAGAACTTAAGATTCAGGTTGGGAGTGGTAATGTGAAAAGTGCAAAACATAAAAAGAGAAAGGGAAGACAGAAAGAGAGAGGAAGGGAGGGAGGGAGAGAAACATTTCCCCCTACTAAATATAGGTTGTATTGATCCATTTGCCAGGCATAAGAAATAGAAAAAAAAAAGCTGAAAAAACGGAGAAGACATTCCCTGTTTGCACCCAGCAGCTATATCCTAAAGAATTGCATTTATTTTGACTCACTCAATTTTTTCATCAAACAAGACATCGAAACCTTAGGTTTTAAGTATTTCAATAACCATGTAAAATTTTATAGAATAGAACCATGCCTTCTGGCTACAGACTAAGATAACAAATCTCTAATAATAAATAGAAGTGCAATGAGTGAGCTTAGATCTAAAAAAAAAATATTTGATTTTTACTGATGTGTCACCATTTGAGTTCAGTGGGGTTGCCAATGCAGATTATTATATCTGCTCAGTTAAGTATAACTGCCTTAAACAACCCACCAAAAGTTCATACTTTTTTTATTCTATTGGTTATTTGTTTTGGAGTCACATTATTGCTACAGTAAAATGCAGGCTAAGAATGTTCCTGTAACAAAGAATCTTATTGACTGAAATTGCAGTGAGTTATTATATAATAATAATAATCTTGAAAACTGTTTGCTATTGTTGTTTTGAAATGAACCCTAAGGAGATGGAAAACTTGAGAGAGCCATTAAAGGAAATAAATGCTGATACAAGTACACAAGACTGTTGCAGTTGATGCTCAGCTCTGTTTCATTTGATTAATCTTTACACAAGATAGTTCTTTGACACCATTTGAATTTTGGATATTTCAGAAAAGAAGTATTTGCGAGTCTTCTGTAAATACCCAATACCTGCTGTGGTTTTTGCCTGGTGTACTTCCAAATGATTTTTGAATCTTGAACTACATTGGGGCAAACAAGTATAAATTACCCTTGCCCTCCCATAGAAGTCCATGGGAATTTAGAAATCATATGCAACAGGCCTGGATATCCCATCATAACAAATCAGCAACCATTTGCTTCAAGTGTTTGCTTCAAGGTTCTGTAGAGCTGATGAAGCACTGCTGGACATTCTTTTTAATAAAAGACCAAGGGAATATACAGAGTATAGGGAAAGAAAATAGCAATGATTGGGAAAAAAGTTCTACTGGATTTGAAAAATGAAATGTGTGAACCAAGTCTTCAAACTGCTGTCCCATGAGAATGTAAGGAAAAAAGGAACAGCTAATAAAGAATAATATTTGTAGCTCAGGATTGAAATGAGGGTCCTTGGTGCTTTTTGAGCTTTCTTGAAGATGTTTCATCTTGAAGATGTTTTCTTGAAGATGTTTCATTACCCAACTCAGTAACATCATCAGTGCTAGTAAGGAGTTGGGTTTGGGTTTGCTTTCAATTTATATTCCATTGGCTTGCCCTGTCAATGTTGGTGGGGAGGGTCTAAAGAAATAGCTGTTTGTTATCCCTGCATGTGTGTACATTTTAATGCTTTAATTATGTATAGCTTGAATTAACTTTGCATTTATCTGTATCTTAAATATGTTTATATGTACATATACTGTATATATGAATGTGTATGTATGTGGGTATGATCATGAAATATATATCTCCAAGAAAAGATAGGAAGGAAGGTGATTAGGAATTGCTTTTGTGGAGTAGAAAGTTGGAAAGCACATAGCAGCAAGAGATGGAAGGTCATGGCGGCCTGTAGTGCAAACTAAATCCTTTTCAAAATTTTGCCAAATTATCTCAATCTAGATAGGTTTTTTTTCTAAAACTATCCTCCATTTAAAGTTAACATTAGCACAGGACAACTAAATGTGCAGTGAAGATATCTCCACACCCTCAAACTTTTAAAAGCCAACAAATTCTAGATATATTTATGTCTATGTTTGGTACTGTATATGTCACATTGATGCTGAAGAATGGATGCTTTCGAACTGTGGTGCTCTTGAGAATTCCTTGGATTGCAAGGAGATCAAATCAATCAATCAATCCTAAAGGAAATCAACTCAGACTGTTCCTTGGAAGGACAGAAACTGAAGTTCAAATTGCACACTTAATGAGAAAAGAGGACTCATTGAACAAGACCCGATGTTGGAAAAGTTTGAAGGCAAAAGGAGAAGGGGACGCATAATTAGATAGCATTATTGATGCAATGAACATTAATTTGGGCAAACTTCAGGGGACAATGGAGGACAAGGGGGCCTGGAATGCTATAGGGTTGTGAAGAGTTGGATGCAACTTATCGACTGATCCATGACAAGATTATATTGAAACTCTGCTGCTGCAGTTTTAACCATAACTGGGAGATTGCTTTGACAAACACATTGAGATCAGTGCAATTAGCAATTATAGTACCCTGACAGCATCAGTATAACTGCATTCTAGATAAAACTATTTGTTAATCTTTCCTTCACATATCTTCATGTATTAGTGCTGATTATAGTCAAGAGTTAACCACAAATACATTAAACAGGTCCATTTTTTTCATTCTTGGGGTTTTTTTGGGAGAGGCAAATTTAGTATCTTCATTTGCTTTTTGGTATTATTTGGAATAACAGTGCTATGGATCAGATAGTGTCCAATTACATTCCCTGCAGGGAGAGAAAAACGCAAGAAATCAGCAGTCTTTTATGTTTTTGCCTAAAGGTTTCAAATGTAAAAACAAATTAGGTGTCTAAAATAAAATTAAGGATAATAAAATTGATTTTTATGCCAGACTTGTTTGTACTCAATGACACAGACTGACTGGGCAGGTAATTGTTATAATCGGTTTTAGAATGAGAATTTGGGAAGCAAATTAATTTTATTTGTTCTTGGACAGTTAAAAAGGATATTGAAAGTTAAAATGCTGGAACACTGGAAATGCACAAGAAAAAATGGACAACTTGGGTGGAGACAATGATTTCCTAGCAAGCAAATTATGGAATAATAATAAACAAGTCAGCACAATTATATATTTTGGAAGGCTTTAGGAACAAATATCCACTTAATATTTTGTAAGTTTACAATACTAATGAATAGGAAAAAACTATAATGAGAGATAAATAATTTGGTTTGGATTTAATTAAAATTGTTTGTAGGACTATGCATTCTTCAAAAATAATTTAGAAATAGTCTTTCAGAACTGAAGTAAACTTAGCACCTTTCAGCTTTTCATTAGAGCCATTCCTTTATTCCATCATAAAATCTTTCATCAACTCAGCCTTCATATTCTGTAATATTTCCACTGAATGCTTCTGATTCCAAAGGTCAATTCTCACCCACCTTGCCTGAGTACTTCCCATTGTTGGATGCAAATGCACCACTACCTTCCCTACCAAGGGTGGATACACACAAAACTACAGCATCTAGGATAAAGCACAATAGAGAGCCTCTTACTAACATAGGTATGTTTCCTGCTGTGCACATCAGAAATTCAGTGGACTAAGATACATGCAGAATTACAAAAGAACCGGTACATGTAATCTATCTCCTTATTCTTATTCACATATATTCCACTTTTCAAAGGCCAAGAACAAACCACAGTTTTAAGCCCCTGTCACACTGCACCAATGGATGCAAAGAGGATGTAAAATGGACAAAAAAGCTTGCCATCCGTTGGTTAACGCAATGTATCCATTCTATACTCACTGCCTCCCTTTTGCTTCCTCTCTATCCATCCAGCATCCATCTATGGATGTTTCATCCGCTCAGAAAGTTTTGAGCTGCTCAAAACTTTTGAGTGGAAAATGTATCAAATTCGTCTGTTCTGCATCCGCTAGGCATCCGCTAGACATCTGTTCTGCATCTGTTCTGCATCCGCTATATCCGCAAGGCATCCGCTGCGCATCTGCGCAACTCGCATCCGCTCGGACGCAGGGAGGAAGCAGAATGGACGCAGAACGGATGTGGAATGGATGCCTAGAGGATGCAGCAAGGAAACAAAGCATTTAAAATGGAAAAAACGTTCGCAGAGGGGACCTATCTCGGATATTAAGGATGTCTAGAGGATGCCTAGAGGATGCAAAGGGACACATAGGGGAAAACCTATACTGCCTATAAAAAGGGGGAGCAACTCATCTGGATCTCACTTTCAGAACAGCAGCCCTGCGGTGCAGACCTCTGCAGCCTTCATCTGACTCTTCCTCTTCCACAGCAGCCACCGTCCTTCTGCAACAGTGCGAAGTCATCTGCAGGCTCTGTGAACTCTACTACGGGAAGAAAAAGAGGCGGCCAAGAAGCGTCTGGGTACGAAGATGGTTCTCCAGAAGAGCAGAGGACGGACTGTACAACAAGCTGATGGTGGATCTCAGGAACGAAGACACTCGGGCATTCCAGAACTTCATGAGGATGCCTCCAGCCATGTTTGACGAAGTTGTGCAGCGGCTGACACCCAAGTTGACCAAGGCAAACACCAACCTCCGGCCCAGCCTGGAACCTGGGCTCAAGGTGGCACTCACTCTGTGCCACCTGGCCTCAGGGACCACCTACAGGAGCATGCAGTACGGTTGGAGGGTGCCACACAACACCATCAGCGTTGTGGACAGAGAAGTGGTGCAGGCATCATCGAAGAATACCTGGAGGAGCTCTTCCAGTGCCCCTCCACTGAAGAAGGATGGAAGAAAGTTGCAGAGCAGTGGTATCAGAGGTGGAACTTCCCACACACCATTGGAGCCATCGATGGCAAGCACGTGGCCTGCAAAGCTCCAGCCAACTCAGGGTCCTCTTATCACAACTACAAGGGCTTCTTCAGCATCATCCTCTTCGCCATGGTCGATGCTGATGACAAGTTCATGTACATTGATGCTTCAGGCAATGGCTCATCTTCAGATGCCCAGGTATAAAATGCCAGTCACCTCAAGGAGGGGCTGGAACGCAACCTCATCATGGGCTTCCTAGATCCAGACTCCCTGCCCAACGACACACAAGATGTGCCCTACTTCATCGTGGGGGATGACGCCTTCTCCCTCAGAACCTACCTCATGAAGCCCTACACCTCCAAATGCCTCACCCGTGAAGAGAGGATCTTCAACTACAGGCTGTCCAGAGTGGTGTACGCCTTTGACATCCTGGCCAACAGGTTCCAGATACTTCTCACCACCATGCAGCATCGCCCAGAGACCATGAGGAACATCGTGAAAGCTTGCTGCATCCTGCACAATCTCATGCGCACCCGCTACCCAGTGTTGCAGAACAGGCTCGTGGACCTCCAACAAGGCAATGGGGACATGGAGCCTGGGGAATGGAGGAAAGGGCAAAATCTGATAGACACTGAGGATGTGCAAGGCCCCAAGAGAGCCTCACATCAAGGGAAGAAGCAGCGCAACCTCCTGAAACACTGGTGCAACTCCCCAGCTGGAGCAGTGGAGTGGCAAGACAGGATGATAGATGATGAATGGATGCTTCCTTCATCCTGTCTCATCACACGGATGAGATTGGGCCATGTATGTTGGGTGGGCCTACAATGAACAGGGCATTTAATAAAGAGTTGTGTTTATGTTGACATGTGTGGATGATTGATTACATTGTTATTGATAATAAAGGGCCATAGGTGTGGCACCTGGGAGGGAGGACCATACAGTCCCACTATGCTTGCACTGGAGGTTTATCTATCCCACAGCTATTACCCATTCCAAAGGTATCCCTGCCCATCCCACAGGTATCTCAGCCCATCCCACTGCTATCTTAACCCATCCCACAAGCATAAAAACGCTTAAACCATTTCTAAAAGTTTCCAGCAAGACTTTATTAGAAAAAAGAAATGAAGCAAGTGTGTGAATCAAAAATAGACTTTATTAACAACAAGCTATAAAACAAAAATGAGTCTCTGGCACTCCTCTTGGTCGCTCAGTCTCAGGGGTGAAGGGTCCAGGTGCTGTGGAGGTGGCTGGTGCTGGAGTGCTTGTCATCAGTTCCTCCAGAAGCAGAAGCAGCAGAAGCCCCAGCCCCAAAAGAGTGAGCCCGTGCTGCAGAAGCCCCAGCAGAACCAGAGTGAGGGCCAGGGGGCAGGATGGTAGCCCTGTCCCTCTTTCAAGGGCTGGCAGCAGATGGCTGAGGCTTGCTGTGCTTCCGCATGGTTGTGGGTTTGCTGGATGGCAGGGAGGCTGGCAGGAACCAAGGCTGGCAGGAAAGCTGGCAGGGAGGCATGCACCAAGGCTGGCAGGAAGGCTGGCAGGGAGGCAGGCACCAAGGATGGAAGGAATGCTGGCAGGCAGGCAGGCACCAAGGCTAGCAGGCAGACATGAACCAAGGCTGGCAGAAAGGCAGGCAGCAAGTCTGGCAGGCAGGCTGGCTGGCAGCAAGGCTTGCAGGCAGGCAGACAGCAAGGCTGGCAGGGAGGCTGGCAGGGAGGCTGGCAGCAAGGCTTGCAGCAAGGCTGGCAGGCAGGCATGCAGGCAGGGCAGGCAAGGCTGTCAATCCATCCGGCAGCAGGTCTTTCCTCTGAATGGTGACCTGTTTCCGAGCTGCTTCCCTTATATCCGCGGGGCTTACGCAATGCATCCTCCCCGCATGTGCAATTAACGCTAGGCATCCCTTAGGCTTCCGCTGTGCATCTGCTTGGCTTCCGCTCTGCATCCGCTTAATCCACTCGGTGTCCGCTGTGTATCCGCTGTATCCGTTCCGCGTCCACTTTGCTGAGGTCCCCCGGAAGCCTAGCGGATGTGTCATCCACTCCCATCTGCTTCCATCTGCTAGGCTTCCGTTCCGCATCCGTTTTCCATCTGCTCTGTGTCCTCCCCGCGTCCATTCCTTTCCGTGTTATCCGCTCTGGTTATGCAAATTTTCGCCCCTTCTGAGAGCGGATAACAACGGATGGAACATTTTTCTCGTCCGTTGTGTCCTTTTTACTAACGTTTTGCATCTGTTGGGCAGTGTGACAGGGCCTTAAGATGCTCTGCTGTTGGGCTAGCCCGCCTGCCCGGGCTCCCATACTAACCTTTATGTCCTGCTTTTGAAGCACAGCTGCTTTGTGCAGTACAGCAACTTCCGCGCGGCAGCTGCTGAAGTGACAGGGAGGGTGCAGGATTGCAGGAGGTGAATCAAAACATCTCTGCGCCTATGCAAAGTGCGTGTTTGGTGCACACCCACAGACAAAGTATGTACGCACATACAAAGTGCACCCACTAAGCCACACCTATTGAACCGGTGGTAACAATTTTTGAAATGCACCACTGGCCTCAAGTGTTCACTTGCAAAGATGGATTAAAGAAGGGCCTGCAAATATCTCTTATTTCAGGAAAGAACTGATGCTTCTCTAGTTTAGCCTGGAAGGTGATAATCTGCAAATATTTTTTTCCAAAGATTAAGAGTACCTTAAATTGCAAAGATATTCTTTAAAAACACATTTAAAAGCTTATTTAAAAGTTACCTGACAGGTTGCATAAACTGCAAATACATGTATGATTTGGTATACTCAGGTACTTAGTATCATTTAGCAATAAACTTACAATAATAATACATGTAGAACAGTTATATATTGTTTCATTTAATTTAGTTAGATGGAGCAGCTTGCTGCTTGATTCAAATGAGACAAAGTTTTTGATGTCCAGGAGGTTAAAATATATTTGCCTTGAGCCAAAGATTTTGAGTCCTTAGGTCGGTTAACACTACGAACCAGTCACCCACATATACAAAAGCACCACTTCCTCAAATGTGACATATGCAGGGTTGGGTTCGCAGGGGTTTGGGAGAGCCCCTAGCTAAGATTCTGTGCAGTTCAGTGATCAGAAACCCACTCCTAGCCCACCCCACCCTGCCCCTCCCAGGAGTCCCCATGAGGCCCGTTTTGAATGTAGGTAGTGCAGGGCACACCCGGAGGCTCGGGGAGGGCAAAAAACACACCTCCCAGAAGTACAGGAAAGCTGGAAATGGGCCCGTTTCCAGCTTCCAAACAGCCTCTAGAGCCCGGGGAGGCCATTTTCACCCTCCTGGAGGTTAGAGGAAAGCCTCTGGAGCCCAGGGAGGGCAAACCTCCCCCCTCCATGGTGCAGGAGGCTGACTAGGCCACACCCACCATGGCCATGCTCCCCCAGAAACCAGGCAGAGAACCTATTGCTAAAAAATTTTAAGCCCATCCCTGGACATATAGGTTGGTGCTTGGCACAGGCTTAATATTACTGGTTAAATAATGGAGAGCTAATTATCATTGCACAAAGATAACACTTGTAATACTTCTGCTATCTACCCACTTCTGCTCAATAGATCCCTCTCTATTTGGCTGGATATTTTTGATATGCTTTGTTTGTTTGTGTTAACAGACCATTCCTTGAGAGGAAGAAAATAAGTAAAGCAAAAGAAAGAGCTCAGAAATTTGTCATTGGGAGATCAGGGAATAGATTTCCCCAAAAAGATCATGTGCTGACTCATTTTTATTTCAATTGGAAGAGCTGGTATCTTAAGCTGCAAGGACAGAACAAATGAAATGCTCAGGTTTTACAGTGAAAAGAAAGTGTTCAAGATAAGCTTGAGGTATTTAACCACTTTGTTATTCAACTTTTTTATGATGGCAGATAAGGGCCATAAATGACAATTGTGTTAGGTTGGATTGGATTAATTTGGTCTGGTTTGGTCAGCTGTCTGCCCATCTAATATAACATTCCCAACATAATTGGGAGTCAATCAGCAAGCTGTAAATTGTACTCATTTGACCTGGAAAATGTACTTCTTGCAGGAGTGGAATTTAGGATTTCAGCCCAGTTAAGACAAATCAATCTGGCTAAAAATATCAAAGATAAACTGCATTACTTACTTTAGATAAAGAAGCTGGGAAGAGCAGCATTCAGTGCATATTTATTTCTAGGCAGCATTCAAAGCATTTATGAAGCTCCACTTGAACTTAGAATCTCATATCTTAAGGAATAGCTCCTTCCAAACAGCCCATCTGTCTTCTTAGATTTGGAAAAGTATCTCACCCATATTGTCTGAAATATATTGGGTGGTGATTTAAGGCTAGACTTCTTAGTGCAAATATTTTGCATTGTTTCTCTGAGAACTATATCTGGTATTAATTAAGGGTATTTTAGAGTCTGGTGAAGGTCCAAATTTTCTGCTGAACATTTATGAATTTTTTAGTGCTTCTATCTTTATACTCAGATAAATGAAGTTGGACAGAGAGAAAATAACTGTACTTCAGATCAATCACCAGCACAAAGAGGGAGAGAATGCAGGAAGAAAATAAAAACAGTACTGAATAGAACATGGGTGACATTATTCCTCAACCAGAGATGGAACAAAGTGTTAATATCTGTATATCTACTCTATAAACTTTGGATAACAAATTCATACTATGTCAATTCTTTCCAGACAACAATCTTCTAAAACAGGTTGGCAAACTATGACCTGTGGGTCAAATTCAATCTGACACCTGTGTTGGTGTAACCTGTCAGCTAAGAATGAATGGCTGGAGATGCAGCAGATCATCAGGTTGAGTTCCTGATGCAAGTTGGGGACATAAAGCATGGCAACACCAGGCTTCTTGGCCTGCCAGTCTGTCAACCACATTCACAGAGACAAAGAAAGAACAGAATCTGGCCCCTTACTGAAAAAGTTTGCCAACCCCATCCTAAAACATGGGTGTCAGCTATGTGTTACAGAAACTTGATTTGGTACAGAGTCCTACAAGGGGAATCTTATCGAAGAGCACAATGACTTTAAATGTCAGTATCTATCTTAACACAGTAGTAGGTAATTGACAAAATAATTTTGAGACAATATGAGTAGATCCATTCTGACTGATAGGATCTACAGTTTCTGTTTTTCCTTGCTACTAACTTTAACACTGATTGTTTTATAGCGTTATTGCCCATGTTGGAATATTTTTATAAATGACAAGTAAAAGTTAATGATTGAACAAATAAATGAATTCTTGGCATTGCTGTTTTCAGCATTCAGTTCCATGTGTGGTATCATCCAGTTCTGCAGTATTATCTAGGACAAGACTGAAGTCACTGCTAAGTATTATATCTCCAAATCAGTCTCCCAAGGAATTGGATTTTATCTACATTGGGAATATAAACAGTTGAAATAATACATTTGTAAAGTGTCCAATATCCCCTTGAGAAAAATGTAACAGTCTTTCATCTGAAAAAAAGCCACTGAAGATCATAGAGCTTTTAACTATTCTATCCTGTTTTACCATTTCAAAGGTAAACACTTAAGCTCTAAACAAAATTATATTTTTAAAAAAATTTGACTTCCCTGTTTGACTTGGCCTTTGTTTTCCAAAACAAAATATGGTGTAAGAACATATTCTTGCCTTTGAGAAGATTTGTTTCTGGACAAAGGAACATTGGGGATGTTTAGAAGTAAATTCCTGCATTAGGCAGGGCATTGGTCTCTATTATCTAAAAGCCTGGTCCCACTGCGCTTACGGATGCAAAGAGGATGTAAAACGTTAAAAAGCTTGCCATCCGTTGGAAAACACTACGCATCCGTTGTGTACTCACTGCATACGTGTTTCATTCACTCTATCCGTCGAGCATCCATCCACTGCGATTTCATCCGCGCAAGAAGTTTTGAGCTGCACAAAACTTTGTGAACGGATGAACTTTCCACCGCGTATGATGTACATCCACGACATATATGGGCAACAAACGTTCTATGTCCGTTATCATCCATTAAACATCTGCTGTATCCTCTCTGCATCCTCTGGCCATCCCCTCAACTCACATCCGCTGCAGCTGAAAATGGAAAGAGGGAGGAAACTAAAGGTACACGGAATGTCTACACAGCATTAGTAGCACGGAAATAGAAAGGATGTAAGCATATGCAGCTCGTATATAAAGTATTAAAAATGGACAAAACGTTTGTATCTGGGATGTATCTATGCTTAGGATGTCTGCAGTATGCGTAGAGTATGTAGAAGGACACCTAGTGGACAACCGATATTTTCTATAAAAAGGGGGAGAAAATCATCTGGATCGCTGGGATGGTGGACCATACAGTCCCACTATGGTTGCACTGGAGGTTTGTCTATCCCACAACTATCCTTATCTATCCCACAAGCATGCAAAGGCTTAACCATTTTTTCAAAGTTTTCACCAACACTTTATTAAGTAAACAAAATGAACCAACTAAACTAAGTGTCTTAAGCAAAGATAAATTTTATTAACTTTCTTAGGTAAACTTTATCACTTTATTAAATAAGCAAAATGAACCAAGTAAACTGTATTAAGTGTCTTAAGCAAAGATAAGCTTTATTAACTTTCTTAGGTAAACTTTATGACATTATTAAATAAGCAAAATGAACCAAGTAAACTGTATTAAGTATCTTAAGCAAAGATAAACTTTTTAAACAAGTAAACAACTCAGTCTCTGAGACTATTCTGAGTCAGAATAGACTATTCTGCATGCGTGCTGCATCCTTTTATATCTGCAGAGCGGATGCAATTCATACCCCCAGCATGCGCAGTGAACGCTTTGCATCCGATATACATCCGCGCGGCATCCCCTTTGTTTCCTATAGGCGTACGTGATGCATCCGCTTCATCCACTATGCTTCCACCCCTTCTGCTATGCGTCCACTTCGAAATTCTCCCTGGAACCCCTTCGGAGGTGTCATCCACTTCCATCCGCTTTCATCTGCTAGACTTCCGATGAACATCCATTTAACATCCCCGCTATATACTACCCACGTCTGTTCTTTTCCGTTCTGTTTATGCAAATTTTTGCCACTTTTTGGAGCAGATGAAAATGGATGGAGCTACCCCCGAAATTTTGCTCGTCCGCTGTGTCCTTTCTGCATACGTTTTGCATCCATTGGCCAGTGGGACCTAGCCTTAAGATTCCTCTAAGATTACATATTCTGTCATTCTATGACATACAGTAAGTATTAAAAATGAAGAGAAAAACCAACATTTTAAGTCATTGTATTTACTATCCACTGAAGGAGAATGATATACAGATTTGTTGTGTCATATGTACATACATTTTGCAAAGAATCACTTTATTAAGAACAGGTGAGAAAAAGCATCAATAACTGTATATTGGATAGCAGAAACTACTCAAATTGAAACTGAATGTGTACCTGTTTCCCAGGCTTTTAAATAAATATATCTTGCTGAACCTTATGTTTGTTTTAGATCAGGATTCTTCAAACTTGGCAACTTTAAGATTTGTGGATTTTAACTCCCAGAATTCTTCAGCCAGCTATGCTCGTTGAAGAATTTGGAGAGTTGGGTCCACAAGCCTTAAAGTTGACAAGTTTGGAGACCCCTATTTTAGATGATCTGGTCACTCTGTCCTGTCTTACAAGTATTTAAACAGGTTAACTAGTTTGATGAACTGATTTTAAGAGGATTTTAAAAAATATATGTAAAGTAGTTTTCATGTAAATTGCTTGAGCTTGTTCGCATCCTCAGATTGGGGTTGCTTTATGAATGAAAAGTGAGTTATGAGTTCCACACATACATTGAAAAAGTAGCACCCAGAGTACAGCAACCTGGTTGCCCAAAGGATGGCTATCTTTTCATATCCTGATACCATGGCAAACTAAATATCAGTCACATCAAGGCATGCATCTCCTCGCCTGGCCTTTCATGACTGTGGGAATGTGCAACAGTTGTAAGTGTGAAAAATGGTCATATCACTTTTTTCAGTGCCATTGTAACTTTGAATGGTCACTCCACACAAGCAAAGTACCAGCAAAGGAAAAATAACTCCAGAGAAGTTCCTGAGACAGGAAGTCTAGCCCTGCCAAGAATGTAATAAGGGTTAATGGAGAGGCAGTTTCTGTAAGCAACACCAGAATGTTTCCTTCCTGCCTTCCTTACAGGATTAGGCCAGAAATTTCTTCTAACAACCAGTTCTCCGAACTGCTTCAACTGTTAACAACCGGTTCTAGCAAATAGGTGCGAACTGGTAGAATCCTACCCCTGATCTCAAGGCCAAGCATAGTCACAGAGAGAAACCTTGCATTCTGGGAAAGGAAGACTTCCTCCTTGCTCCTTCCTTTTCTTTGTAAAGAAGGAAACATGCTTATATAGCTCAACTCCCCATGATCATTTGAACATATCACCACACATTTTTCTTGGCAATGAGATGGATGTGCTTTGCCATCACCATCTTCTGGATGGCTTTTTTTTCTTTTTATAAAGTTTTATTGTTTTTTAA
Source organism: Laticauda colubrina (assembly GCA_015471245.1). Lineage (NCBI taxonomy): Eukaryota > Metazoa > Chordata > Lepidosauria > Squamata > Elapidae > Laticauda > Laticauda colubrina. The sequence goes on from BLBF01000063.1 coordinate 3,556,788, forward strand.
GACAAACATAAACAAACAAAACATAAAAACATAAAAACTTCTAGCCATCCTCCATATATATACATACAGTGTGTCGTTTGGTTTACAAATTGTTTTGTGTTTCCACTTCATAGTCTTCAGTTACAATTACATTGTATATATTCTCATATTGTCAATCAAATATTCCTAAATACATTAATATCTTTATTAATAAATCATTTGACTATACTATTAGTCATTCATGGTTTACAAGATAATCCATATTTTATTTAATTTGTTTTGTAACAGTTCATATTATCATCTCAGATCTATGCTACAATCATTTTGTAGATATAATTTAAAAAATACATTTTTATATATTTATTATGTTCTAAAAGTCTGCATATTTCATTACCATGCTTTATTGTCAACCATTGATAGAATAGATCCCAAATTTTATAAAATTGTTTGTCATCTTGTTCTCTGATTTCAAATGTCAATCACTCATTTCAGCACATTCTAATATTTTCTTAATAATTTCCTCCTGTGATGGTACTTTCTCATTTTTCCAGTTTTTGGCAAATACAATCCTAGCCGCTGTTAATACATTTACAGTCAGGTATTTCAATTCTTTACTTTATATTTCAGGTAAAATTCCCAGGAAAAATATCTCTCGTTTCAAGTCTACATGCTTTTTTGTCATTTTTTCCAACCATGTGTGGATTTTAGTCCAATATTATTTGGCATCTGCACAAGTCCACCACATATGGTAATATGAGCCAGGTACTTGATGACATTTCCAACATTTTTCAGATTTATTCTTAAACATTCTTGCTATTCTTGTTGGGGGAAAATGCCACCTGTAAAACATCTTATACAAATTTTCTTTATATGCTGGTGACAATGTCATTTTAAAATTTTGAGACCACAATTTTTTCCATTTCTCTAGATCAATCCCATATCCAAAATTCTTCCCCCAAGCAATCATGGTTTCTTTAACTTGTTCTTCTTCTAGTTTAACTTCTAATAGATATCCATACAATTTTTTAATCAACTTTTCATCAGTACCTGTCAAAATCTTATTTAAATCAGTCAATTTATCATAGAAACCTTCTGTTTTAGCATCTTTATCATACCTTGAATGTATTTGCGCATATGATAACCAATTCATCTTTATACCTTATTCTTCTAATTTTTGCATAGATTTAAGTTTACCCTTTTCATTCAATATTTCACCATATCTAACAGTTTGTTCCTTTTTGTATATTATAGGATAAGAAAATGCTTCAATAGTTGACAGCCAGGCTGGAATTTTCAAATAAGATTGCCTTTTAATCTTCTCCCAGTTTAACCACAGAGACTTCCGTATAGAATGTCTTTGAAAATAACCCTGTGCTTTAGTTCCTTTATACAATAAAAAAGCATGCCACCCCAACAACAGATCATGTCCTTCTAATGTCAACAATCCAGCATTTCTTAATGTTGTCAATTTCTTAACCCACATCAAATTTGTAGCTTGGTAGTACAATTCCCAATTAGGCAAACCAAATCCTCTTCTTATTCTAGCATCTTACAAAAGTTTTAATTTTATTCTCGCTTTCTTACCTTGCCATACGTATTTCAACACAATTTTATTTAAATCTTCAAAATAATTTTTTCCAAGCCTAATTGGAATTGTTTGAAACAAATATAAAATTCTGGGTAATATGTTCATCTTGATTGTTGATATTCTCCCTATTAATGACAGTTGTAAATGTTCCTATTTCACCAAATCTAGAGCTATCTGCTGCTTAAGTTTAATATAGATATTCTCTTTTAGTGTCCTACATCTTGCTGTCAAATGTATCCCGAAGTACGTGATCTTATTCGTGACCTGGATTTTTAATCCGCCAGTTCTTCCTTTTGCCTTGATAACATATTATTTGTCAAAATCTTTGTTTTGTCTTTGTTTATTTTCAAACCAGCCACCTTCCCATATACCTCTATCTTTTCTATCAATTTTAATGCTGTTTCTAGTGGGTCTTCAAAGATGAAAACTAGATCATCTGCAAATGCTTGCAATTTAAATTCTTCCTTTTTTAATTTTCATCCCTTTTATGTCCTTTTCTTCTCTAATATTTCTGTTTAGCACTTCCAAGGTTAACACAAACAACAAAGGTGACAGTGGGCACCCTTGTCTTGTTCCTTTTCTTATATCAATAGAGTCCGTTAATTCTCCCTCTATCATTACCTTTGCTGTTTGCTTATTATATAAAGCTTCTATCGCTTGGATGAATTTTTTACCAAAACCCATCTGTTCCAGCTGTAATAACATGAATCGCCAATTCACATTGTCAAATGCCTTCTGTGCATCTAAGAATACTAAAGCCATTTGTTTTTCAGGGTGTGCCTCGTAGTATTCCAAAGTTTCCAAGATTACTCTCATATTGTCTTTGTCTCTTTGACAGAAATCCATTTTGGTCAGAGTGAATAAAATTATTTAGGTATTTTTTTAAGTCTTCCTGCCAATATTGAAGCAAAAATTGTATAATCTGCATTTAGTAGGGAAATCTGTCTGTAATTCTTGATTTGTAATGGGTTAGCCTCCTCTTTTGGGATAAGTGTAATATAAGCTTCTTACCATGATTTAGGTATCTTCTTCTTTGACATAACTTCATTCATAACTTCTAGCAATGGAAGATTCAACGATTCTTGTAGTGTTTTCTAAAATTGCACCAGAATTCCACCTGGTGCCTTTCCATTGTTTTGCTTCTTAAGTGCTTCAGTTAACTCCATGATCGTTATATTACTTTCTAACATTATTTCAATTTCTTTAGGTATCTGGGGTAGGTTAGCATTCTGAAGTTTGACTCTTTCATCATAAATAGTCTCTTGTGTATATAGTTTCCCGTAATAGTCGCATATAATTTCCTTCTTCTCTTAACTTTCATAGCAAACTTGGCCTTGATCATCTATTAATTGCAATATTTTCCTTGATTCTTCCTCCTTTCTCAATTTATATGCTAACCATCTACCTAGTTTATTTGCATCATCAAAGGAGTTCTGTTTCGTGCGTCTGATTTTCTGTGCTAATTCTTCTTTTTCCATTAATCCCATTTTATGTTTAAAAATATCCATTTTTAACTTAATGTCCTTTTTCTGTGGCATTTTCTTTTTCAAGTTCTTTCTACTCATCCTCTGATATCTTAGAGACTAGTCTTTTCGTGATATTTCTTTTCCTTGTATAGTCTATTATCGAGCCTCTAGCATATGCCTTCATTGTATCCCATATATTCTGCATTGATGTGTCTTCTTTTTTATTTTCTTTAAAGAAAAAAGGCAGTTCTTTCTCCATCCTCTGTATGAAGTCATTTTCTTTTAATATAGTGTTGTTTAACGTCAATCTAGATCTTCTTCTTTGTCCTTTCCATTTAATTGTTATTGAATTATGATCTGCTCAAATACTTGTTTCAATATTTATTTCTTGCATATTGGCGAACAATTCTCTTGTTGTCTGTTGACATCCATATCATATCTATTCTGGACCATGATAAATGTCTGTTTGGATAGAAAGTGTATTGTTTAGTTTTAGCATTTCTTTCTCTCCATGCATCTTTTAGGTTTATTTCATCTGTCATTTAAAAAAAGGATTTAGGGAGAGTCTTTCTGTTTTGCTTTGTGGTTTTCTGTGTTGTATAGTCCAATTTATTGTCTGCAATTCCATTGAAATCTCCCATCATAACGATATTAGTATAGTCCAGTTCAATTATTTTCATATGTAGTTTTCTATAAAATTCTTCTTGATTGTTATTCGGGGCATAGATTGCAATCAGGAGTATTTTCATGTTATTGTCTATTATTTCCACCATTAATACTCTTCCATCATCATCTTTATCAATCAATTTCGCTGGGATAATACCTTTAATGTATAGAACCACTGCTTTTTTCTTGCATTGTGTCAAAGAAGTAAATATTTTCCCTAGCTTTGGCTGTATCAACAGTTGTTCATGTTGCTTTTTAATATGTACTTCTTGTAGGCAGATTATATCAAATTTTAATTTCTCTAATTTATGAAAAGTTTTTCTTCTTTTAGCAGCTGAATGAAGTCCGTTTATGTTAATTGTAATCAGCTTTTTCTCTTCCATGTTTATACTTCATAATTAGGTTTAGCAGCTCTTGTAGATCTTGGTTCACGTTGTACCTTAACTTCCACTTTTCCACCTACTGCGCCTTCTTTTTCAGTTGCTATTTGGCAATCCTCTTGGAATTCAATTAGTGACATTTCTTTTTCTGTCTCCTCCTCTCTCCCTCCAAAGTATTCAGTATAAAATGATAAAGCTTTCTCAATTGAGTCAATTCTGTGTCTCTGTTCTTGCCATGTGAACATTAAAACTTCTGGAATCAGCCATCTATAATTCACCTATTTTTTAAGTAGGATTTTAGTCAGGAATCTTTAATCAGGAATTTAGTCAGAATTCTCTTCTCATTTCTCTCACTCTTCTAGGCACTTGTTTCAAGACTACAATCTCCTTATCTTTATATTTCAATGTTTTCTCTCTTGCCACCTGTAATATTTGTGTTTTAATGGCTTTCTTTGTAAATCTGATGTGAACTTCTCTTGGTAAGCTATTTCTCATTGCATATCTTGTGAAGATTCAAAAACCTCATCTATTCCATCCATCATCTTTTCTTTGGTTATTTCCAGAGCTTCAGCCAAGATTTCTTTCATTATCTCAGCTAAGTTTTATCCCTTTTCTTCCTCTATGTTTTGAAATCTAAGATAAAATTCTGATCTATCCATCTCCCATCTCAGCATCCCACTTTATCTTGTTCAACCACTGTTAATCTGTCATCAATATCTCCAATCTTCTTATCTCTTTGTTTATCTTCTTCATTTTTTTTGAATTTCTCATCATACTTAATCATTTGTTGAATATTCTCCACCTTTTTATCAGTTTTTTCTATTCTCCTTTCAATATTCTCTGTTCTTGCTTGTATGCTTTGAATTCCTTGCATTATCATCTGCAATGTCACTTTTCCTGTTCTTTTTCTTGCTGTAACAACATCTGTATTGAGTGTTGTCCTCCAGATGGTGAAGAGGAAGAAGTAGGAATTGAAGAACCAGCCACTGTTAATTTCCTGCTCATTTCGGACAATTCAAGATCTTCAGGTTCTTTGAAACCTTAATCCACTCATAAAATAGCCAATTGTAAATCCAAGTAAAAATAGTGGAAAAAAAGAAATAAGATAGAAAAAAAAAAGATTTCTTCAGATTCTTGTATATCTTATTCCAATTGCTTAGTTCAATAGCAGTAAAAGCTCAAAAAAGGAAGAAAAAAAAACATAAACAGAAAAAGGAAAAAATTGTTAAATCTTGTAAAAGACAGAAAAATAAAAAGTAAAAGACTAAAAAGAAAAAGGTATTTCTTCAGGTTCTTCAACACCTTAATCCAATTAGAAAGTCTCAGGTATGAAAAAGTATACAAAAAAAAAAGGGAAGCCACACACACACACAAACCAATATAGAGGGTAGATAAAACTGTAGGAGAGGGGGAGAGAGAAAAAGAAAAGGCCTACTCTCTTAAAAAAAAAGAAGAAGAAGAAGGAAAACATTAATACTAAGGCTTTTCCTTTAAAATAGAATGCAAAAGTAATTAGGCTCCAAAAGCAAAAAGAAAGATAAAAGCAGGTTCTAAGAGTCCAGAGATCCAAGTAACTATTACAAATAATAAGCTGATAAGGAGAGGATTTGAGGAATAGCCCAACTTAAAGAAGAGAAAAAGAACTCACTGCATCTATTTGGTTATCCAAGGCTTTTGTTAATTTTTATAGCTCTCTTCTCTAGAATATTATCATCTTTTTTCTGTATACTTCAACATGAGACTGCAGCTACTGAGAGAAACCCAGAAGAGCATCTGCAATAACATTCTCCCATGCTCTTCCCTCTATCTTATTAGACAGGCTCAAAGTCCTTGAAAAGAAGTCTGAATTCTTTCTCAGCTTTGTCTGGTCGAAAGAGAAAAAAAGAGAAACAATATTTCTAAGCCTCTAGTTGCCAGTTTTACAAAATTTCCTCTGTTTTCACTTTCCCCCTCCTTTTCCAAACAAATTATTATAAAAAAGTTAATTAAAAAGTAAAAAGGGTTTCAAAAAAAAGAAAAGGCTAAAAGGGGATCTCTAGCCTAAAATGTTGTAAAAACAAGGAGAAGAAACAAAAATGAAAAATGAGATAGAAAAAAAGACCAATCCAGTTCAAAGTAAAAGATCGTATAGAAAGAGTCCAGCAAAAAAAAAGGTAAAAATTAATTTGACTTCCCATTTGAAATCGCTGCTTAATTACTTCTGTCTGAGATTTTACAGATTCTTTCTTTTCCTTTGGGTGTCCTTTTAAATCTTAAAGAAAAACTTCTCACCAAACCGGCACACTCTCTCTTTCTATTCTCTTCCAATTCGGAGCTGTCCCAACTTCAACAGCTTTGATGGCTGCCTCTTTGCCATTGGCAAAAAGAGCTTCTCTTGGGATCTACCAGGAACTTTGCAATATCCCTGGGATCAACAGGATGCGCTCTTTACATTCACCGTCTCTTTGGGACAGTTTAACTCTGTTTGCACCGTCCAGGAGCAAAGATATCTGCAGCGATCTCAGACCTCCAAGATCATATGCCATATCGTTAAGACGCCAGCTCTGCCCTCCCTCACCATCTTCTGGATATTTTCTGAGTTCTGGTCTAGCCTTATAAATCTCTGATAGCCTCTCATCCACATACTTATTGGTCCTAACTTTGCTAGGATGCCAAGCCCAGCTAAAGTTAGCCATTAATTTAAAAATTCACTTTTAAAAAGTATCAATTGGCTGCATAGATTTATTTTTAATGCTATTATATCTACATATACACATACACATAGAAAGATAATAGATGATAGTAGACAGACAGACAGACAGACAGACAGACAGACAGACAGATAGATAGCACTTAGACTTATATACTGCTTTATAGTGCTTTACAGCCCTCTCTAAGTGGTTTACAGAGTCAGCATATTGCCCCCAACAATTTGGGCCTCCATTTTACCCACCTCGGAAGGATGGAAGGCTGAGTCAACTTTGAGCCTGGTGGAATTTGAACTGCCAGATTGTAGGCAGCTGGCTGCAGCTTGCAATACTGCACTCTAATCACTGCACCACAGAGGCTTCGATAGATAGATAGATAGATAGATAGATAGATAGATAGATAGATAGATAGATA
>BLBF01000063.1:3563978-3588135 GCA_015471245.1 Laticauda colubrina
ATAGATAGATAGATAGATAGATAGATAGATAGATAGATAGATAGATATGCCGAAATGTCATATGCTGGCAACGTGATGCTACAAGTTTGACATCTGTCATATAGGTGAAAGAATTAGATTTTCCCTGGCCCATGCAGAGGGACCTGATCTGGATTAGACCTTTCATTCATTTATTTTTGAAACTGGGATGGCTATGCATAGTATACATTTAACATCATGTTCTCTATAACTCATAGCTATGTGGTCTGCACTGATAAATATGAGAAGTTAATGGACTCTAGCATTTATCTCTGTCCCAAATAAGCAGATAGTATAACTCATGGCAATGCATAGTAATTGTTGCAGTTGGGATTTTTACTTTGCTATGGTTTTCTCCTAGTTCAGACCATAACAAAATGCAAACTGCCATTCTAATTTTTCGGTACTCTCAGTTCTGATAGTGGAATGATGAGGAAGATTTTGTTTACACTGCCATCTTATTCAATGACAATGCAGTGGAACTATTTGACATTATTTTCTCTTGGACAATTAAAAGCATGGTATCTGTACCTGGTCAGCTGGCGAATCACCAAAATTTGGCTAGGTAAGGAAAATTATTACTATAAGGTAGGGATCTCCAAATTCAGCAACTTTAAGATTTGTGGACTTTAACTACAGAATTCAAAAAAGTTGAGGTCCACAAGTCTTAAATTTGCCAAGTTTGGGAACAGCTGCAATAAGGCACTGCATTCAGCTAGGAATCTGTTCTTGGGACACACTAACAATTTGTAATTCATGAACTGGAGGAAACTCTCCCTGGGTGACTTTGGGTCAATTATGTTAAGCCTGGGTTCCCCAACCAGGGTTAGGTAGGCAAGCTAAACAGAATGTGCAGCGTTAGTCAGATAGGCACACAGATAAATGAGTGAGCTAAGCTTGTATGTTTATTAACATACAGTAAAAATAACAGATACGCTTGTGCTATCAAGAATATATTTTATTCCAGTATAAGTTTATAGCATAGTCAAAAACAGTCCAATATTCATTTACCATGTAGTCAGTCCATTCAGGGATATTCAGTTAGCAAAGTCCATGTAGAATATCCTATTGTCAGTTCTCATAAATCAGTCCGTTGTTGTCTCTCCCGTTCGAGCAATGCAGTCTTGCTTCCAAGCAGTAATCATGGATCATCAAAGCCAGAGAGAGAGCGAGCAAGCTGTAGCCTTGCTACTTTTATATGGTTTTCATAACCACACCCACAGTTGCTATTTTACATTTAAAGCTGCATACACTAACTATGATTCATAGTTAGTATTTCACCTAAAACAGTTAGGGTGAACAATGTTATCCCTAACAAATTACTTTCCCTCAGCCCAGCCTACTTTACAAAATGGATGTTGTGGAGGAGGAAGGAACTTTGTTTATTGCCTTGAACTCTTGTTCAAAAGGCAAAATAAAACTCAAAATAAACGAATGTTCAGCAAAATATATTTTTATTGCAGCTATCCACACCAATGTGAGAATCTAAGGCCAGGACCCCCCATGTGTTCTCATTTGCACTATTTATAGCTTTTTCACATGAAAGAGATTTACATCCATATTGTTAGTAATTATGAATAGGATATGTTCTGTATAAAATGGTATACTCCAAACTATGCAATCTGATTGGCTAAAAGACTAAGCATTGGATTGGTTCATTAGGAACCAATCCAAAAGAGCCGCTGAAAGGTGGCAAAGTTAAATAGCTGCCATTGGCTACAAGCCGGCAGGCAAGCCTGTATAAAAAGGTTGCCGCGGTTTCAGCCAAACTGTTCCGTTACTGTTGCTTACTTGAATAAAGACTTTGTTTGTTGGAACCCAGTCTACCTCACGTTTTTCCAGATGGAACACTGGCGACGAAGGTGGGATCATCCTAAATGCGAGACCAAGCACGCGGCAGAAGGAATTCCAGACTAAAGTAATGGCTGGGAATAACGCACCACCTGCACCCTTCAATCCCAACAAAGAAGATTGGGAATCATCCGTAGACCATTTCCTGATGTTCTTAGAGAGCAATGAGATGGAAGAGAACTTAGACCAGCGGAAGAGGGCTGTACTCCTAACTTATTGTGGACCAACCGTTTTTAAAATGGCCAAAGCATTGGCAAAGCCCAGAGACGTGAAACAAATGACCTGGTCTGAACTTCACCAAATGTTAAAGGCCCACTATGCACCAATAGTATTAAATCTCATCAAGTGGCACGAATTCTCCAAAAGGGATCAGAAGGAATGCGAAACCATCGCTGACTTTGTCACGCTCTCCAACAACTGGGGGGAGCTTGTGAATTCCTGAACTTGGATGAAGCCATGCGAGATCGAGTTGTCCTAGGTCTGAGAGACTCTAACTTACAAAGTAAACTACTAAATAAACCCAATATCACAGTGGCTGAAGCGATCACAGAAGCCACAGCAGCAGAAACCGCGAAAAAGTCAGCGGCCACTATGAAACAAATGAACTCCAATAACGATGTGATGACCCTACCCAGAGGAAAGAAGCAAGCTCCCACCACAACTCATCACGAAGAATTCGACAGTCCATCAGAAATGGAAGATGAGGACAATGAGGTCCATCGCCTGTACGCCAACAAAAAAAAGGCGCAAAAAAAGAAATTGGCGGGAATGTGCTGGCTGCGGGGGAAACCACCCTCGAGCCAATTGCAGATTCCTTGATGCCATCTGCCGAGCTTGCAAGAAGAGGGGACACATCGAAAAGGTCTGCAGGAATCGAAAAAATAACAGCCCAAACAGACGCAGTAACTCCCCACTACAAGCTGAAGCAAAACAAGCCGAAAAGAAATGGGAGCACAACAAATGAACCGGCAACCGAGAAAAGACCCATCAAACTGTCACTATTGGAAGCGCCCAGACGGAAAGCGGGAGAAAAGTCAAAATTTTTGTAAAAATTGAAGGAAGCCCCTGCGTGATGGAAGTCGACTCATGATCCTTCCTGTCAATGGTGTCTTAGAACACAATCAGACGGCTGGTTCCAAACATCAGAAACAAAAATTAACTCTAAAAGACTACCAAGGAAACCGAATCCCTGTGGTAGGTCTAGGACATTTCTGAGACACATACAAGCAGCACGCTGAAGTCCTGCCTCCAACCATAGTCAACCGGGACCGCCCCAGCCTCCTGGGCATCGAATGGTTCGCACCATTGGGCATCAGAAAGACCGGAGTGAGCTGAGTAGCCACAACCGACTGGGAAAAGAGCCTGATACAAGAGTTCCAGGATGTCTTCGACGGCACCTTAGGCAGGTACCGGGGGACCCCAATTTCCTTTAGTTTAGACCCTCAGGTAGCACCTAGAAGATTAAAAGCCAGATGAGTCCCCTTTGCCTTAAAGGCCAAAATTGATGAACAGTTAAATAAATTAATTGAGCAAGGGGTCATAGAACCAATTGACCATGCTAGATGGGAGACACCAATAGTAACACCTGTTAAACCTGATGGGTAGGTATGCATCTGCGGAGACTACAAGGCTACCCTGAACCATGCGTTGCAGCAAAGCACATACCAATCGTGCAACATTTACTGCACTCGCTAGGGGGAGGAAAATTTTTTGCCAAGCTTGATTTAGCTCAGGCATATCAACAGCTTCCAGTAGACCCAATAACGGCCGAGGCACAGACAATAGTAACTCACAGAGGGGCATTCAAATGTAACAGACTTCAATTTGGACTGAGCGTTGCCCCAGGCGTTTTCCAAAGCCTTATGGAATGCCTACTAAATGGAATTAAAGGGGTAGTGCCATATTTTGATGACGTCCTAATTTCGGCTAAAAACATGACCCAATTAGAGAAAAGACTGAAAGAAGTGCTAACAAAATTTAGAGAATCCGGCCTGAAAGTCAAAAAAAAAAAAAGCTGTTTAATGACTGATCGCGTCGAATTTTGGGGGTATTTAATTGGCGGTGAGGGTATACACCCTACAGAAAAAAAAGTCAAGGCTATTAGAGACGCACCACAGCCAAAAAAACAAAACGGAATTACAAGCATTTTTGGGTCTAATAAACTTCTATAATGTATTCCTCCCTCATAAGGCAATGATAGCTGAACCGTAACATCATTTATTGGATAAGAAAACTAGTTGGACTTGGGGGCATAGAGAACAAAAAGCATTCCAAGGCATAAAAAATCTGTTAACCTCAGACACCGTTCTTATTCAGCTTAGTAACACACTTCAATTGACGGTCACCTGTGACGCCTCACCATTTGGAGTCGGTGCCATCCTGAGCCACCAACTGCCTGACGGGAGAGAGGCACCCGTCACCTTTTACTCGAAATCACTTTCTAAAGCAGAACGCAACTGTAGTCAACTAGACAGAGAAACCCTGGCAAATGTTTTCACGAGTACCTCTATGGGAGAACTTTTTCAATCGTAACTGACCATAAACCACAACTAGGAATTTTGGTGGGAAACAAACCCACACCGAACATTTTATCTCCTTGAATGACTAGATGGTCAGAATTCCTAGCTGTGTACTCCTACACTTTGATACATTGACCCGGGAAACAGATCTCCCATGCAGACACATTAAGTCAAACACCGCTGCCAATGACGGAGGAAGACCTGGCGCCAACAATTACCACCCTGCAGATAGAAACCTGCCCTGAGCTACCAATATCAGCACATGATGTCACCAGAGCAACCGCTAAAGACCCAGTGACTGCCTGCATTTTAAATTGGGTAGGTAAAGGTTGGCCAGAAAACCAAAAAACTGAAAACTTTAAACCTTTCCGGACCAGACAGACTGAACTGTCAATACAAAAAGGGTGTTTATTGTGGGGTGATCGGGTGGTAATTCCTTCCAAATTACAAACTAGAGTGTTAGGTATGCTTCATGAAGGCCACCCAGGCATCATGAAAATGAAAAGCCTGGCTAGGAGCTATGTATGGTGGCCTGGTTTAGACAGAGATATTGAGTACTGGGTTGCCACATGCAATAAATGCCAGAAGACCAGCCATCACCACCACAAGCTCCTATAAGGGATTGGGAGACCCCACGAGGCCCCGGTCTCAGATCCATATTGACTTTGCGGGTCCGACCAGGGGGCATACATTCTTGATTGTTGTAGATGCATACTCAAATTGGTTAGAAGTCGCAGTAATGTCATCTACAACAACCAACGCTGTTATAAAAAAGCTAAACAAGCTATTCGCAACCCATGGGTTGCCGGACATCCTGGTGTCTGACAATGGGCCACAACTGACCGCTATACAATTTGAACAATATCTAGCCTCCTTAGGCATACGACATGCACTAACCACGCCAGCCCACCCGGCGGCAAATGGTAGGGCTGAGAGAATGGTCAGGTTTACCAAGGAGGGTTTGGAGAAAATGGACCCAGGGGATGTCCAGGACAAAGTGGACCATTTACTCACCCTCCAACATATCACCCCCAGCACTGTAACTAACAAAAGTCCCGCAGAATTGTTAACGGGGAGGAAACTTAGATCACATTTGGATAGGTTACATCCAAATTACACCTTTGAAAACCCCCCTGACTCCTCCAGCTGTTTCCACACGTTTGAAATTGGTGACCTAATCTACGCAAAGAACTTTACCGGGGACCCTCTATGGCTTCCAGCCACAATCACACAAATAACAGGCCCCCGGTCCTCCTGTCTGACCGTAGACGATGACAGGGAATGGAAGCGGCACATAGACCAGCTTCGTTCCCGAAATTTCGAGCGAAATATGACCACGCAACCTCCAACAATAAAAATCAACGAAAACAAAACCAAAGAGGTGGGGGGGAAGATAATACTGAAGGAAAAAAACGAACTGTTAAAATTAAACCCAGAACATCTAACCAATCAAAAAGAGCAAAAAGAACACTTACGGTTTGATGAAACTGGCAGAAATAATCCACAGGTAGAGGAACCCATCCTCGAAGGGGCCAGCAAAGCCAGCTCGACCTGCCTGGGAAAACTAGGAGGGAGCGGCAAACCCACTGGCCTGAGCAACTCAAGTGGTAGCGACCTTGCTGATTCACCTTTCCAGGGGGTTCCATGGAGAAGAGCCGGAGAGACAGCGATCCCGTCCAAACCGCTCGAAGTCTCCAGTAAGAATGAACCACGCAAGTCAAGTAGAGTCAGAAGAAGCCCCACCTACCTGCGTGACTATGTCACCCACGTAGGACTAAACTAAGGGGGGAGGGGTGTTCTGTATAAAATGGTATACTCCAAACTATGCAATCTGATTGACTAAAAGACTAAGCATTGGATTGGTTCATTAGGAACCAATCCAAAAGAGCCGCTGAAAGGCGGCAAAGTTAGCTGCCATTGGCTACAAGCCGGCAAGCAAGCCTGTATAAAAAGGCTGCCGCGGTTTCAGCCAAACTGTTCTGTTACTGTTGCTTACTTGAATAAAGACTTTGTTTGTTGGAACCCGGTCTACCTCGCGTTTTTCTGGACGGAACAGGATACATTAAAATAATAAGACAAACTGGTTATTTTAAAAGAGTCATTGGACTAACAAATGGATGTGTTAGCCATTTGCTACAAGAGCCCTAAAAATGACATTCTGTATATCCCTCAAAATGGGTGAAGGAGGTTTTCTAACCAGCAAACAACAGACTCTCAACATCACCTGAAAGAAAACATCCACAGTAAAACAAATAGAAAGATGATGTGTTCGGGAGTTGTGTGGTTTTTTTTTCCACAATAACTTTCTTGACAATATTTCAAACAGTGATGTGCCACATTTGAGAAGGTGGCATTTCATGCCCCCCTGCCAATTCCAAAGCCAAGAGATAATGCTGTGACCTGGAATACAGGAGCTCATCTTAACCAGCCTTTGTGGGATAGCTGAGTCCCTAGGCACAAATCTACAGTAGTCGAATACAATGAAGTGATCTGCAGTATGGTAATTGTAACTGTGACTTGACTCATTAATTGTTGGTAACCGTTTCTTTGCAGCTCATTAGGCAGTTATTGAACAGCAGATGTCAATCTGGAGAGGTTTTCCTCTCAGGATGAGCAAAGAATTGGGTATTTAGGTATACCTTAGGTTCTGAATACTTCAGATTCTATAAACATGCTGGGCTTGGCAAGTCAGTAATAAGCTTTCAGCTCATTGAATCAGAGGCACTGTATTTACAGTGAGCTCCAATGACTGCATCTCTTGCTATGTTCGCAATTTTCATAACGAAAGCAGGGAGCAAGAGAAGAAAGAAAAGTCTGGAGGATCACTAACCATGCTAAGGAGTGGCACATAAATCCCCAAATTTCATTTCTGAGTATGGATTTACTAAAATATAAGCACATAGGCTGTTGGTAGTTCTGCATTAAATCCTCTTCCTATATCTTGCAGCATGATTAGGAGAACATTTGAGAAGAGACAACTGATTCTGCAAATATGTACTGAGCTCTAAATACTGTGCGTTAAAGACAACAGAACATCTTATCAGGGTTCATGTTTGCTTCTTATTTCTTCAATGTTCATCAGTAAAAATGACCATTGTGCCCCACCAATATTTCTCTATATTAATATTTGCATATTAGGTAGGGCCATTTGTTATAAATTATTGGTTCTCTATAGTCATTGCAACTCTTCTCACATTGTCTTCTTCTTCCTCTTTCCTCCTCCTCCTCCTCCTCCTCCTCCTCCTCCTCCTCCTCCTCCTCCTTCTTCTTTAATGTCATTCATGGCTCAGCTGTAGGAAAAGGAATAATTTCAAGGATTAGTAATGGGATGTAGAGCTTTTCACCTCTAGGTCATTGATTTAAACCCATCCTCCCATCATCAGAGATTGAAAATCATTCCCATTTGATTGCTTTTCAGTGGCCTATCTGACATGAGCTGGTGATCCCAGTGTAGATCCTAATAGATGAGACCCATGTCCATTTTCAGCTTCTGAATTACCTTACCAGTTCATTTTAAACAAAAAAACAAAACAAAACAGGTGGAAGAGCTCCTTTGGCTCAAGCCTGTAAAAAAAAGCATTGATTGTGATATTGCTGAGTTAAAAAAAATCATCAAAGTAAATCTGATATCCATACAGGATGAGTTGGTCTGCACTGAATTGTTGCCATCTTCTGTATGATCCAATCATTAACCATGAACTAGTACCATATTAAAGACAGTAAGACTACCTTGGATTTACTATCATTGGATGCAACATGTATGTAAAAGAAGAAACAGGCATCCTGTGATCACCAGAACTTAAAATTACATTTATTACACTTACTAAGCTTTCATCAGCCTTTGCTGACATTGTCAGAGTAATAAGTTACCATTACAGCTATCTCTGCCATTATATATCATTATATAAGGCACAGATCTCTGTAATGGTAGCTTAATACTCTGACATTGTCAGCAGAGGCTGATGAAAGTTTAGTAATACAATAAATGTAATTTTAAGTTCCAGAGATCACAGGATGTCTGTTTCTTCTTTTATAAGTATACCTAGTACTCGTATTTCAAATACATATACATATATACATACCATACATACCATACATACATATACATATACATACATACATATACATATATATAAATATATATGTATATGTATGTATGTATATGTATATGTATGTATTATATATTACATATTTGTATACATATATGTATATGTATATTTATACATAAACATACATACATACTCTCTGTGTATATATATATACATATACCTATACATACCTATATATTTATATATACACTGTATACATATGAGATTCAGCTCTGTCTGGGTATTTTCCCATGTCATTATAGTTGTGCTTTTAAAGTTGTAGCGACGTTTGAAGAAAAAAACATTCTAACACAGCAGCAGGTGAGCACCAAATTTAAAACAGAAACACTGTGAAAGCCTGACACACAGATGAACACAATACACAAGCCTGATGATGACAGATGAGATTCTGCCTAAACGTCACTACAACTTTAAAAGCACAACTATAATGACATGGGAAAATACCCAGACAGAGCTGAATACCATACATATAAATATCTGCAAATACTTAAGAAAACAAATATCAGACCTCTACAGGGAGGAAATAAACAACCAGACCAAAACCTACAAGAAGCTGGTCGTTAAAAAAGCAGGAATACTATGTGACCTCAAATTCCTACGCAGCTGCAGAGACAACAATGCAACATCAACCTGCTTCAAACTAACATTTCATCACAGCAAAGCTGCTACCAAACGTATCCTGAAAAGAACTGAAATGGCTCTACTCAGGAATGAACTCCACAGAAAGAGATTCCAACTTGACCAGTTAAACAAAGACCTCATAACCCTACACCTGGAATTGAGCAACAAAATCCACCCTCTACAAGATAAGATAAAACAACTTACAACTTGGAGAACTGGAATTGAAACCACTTAAAAAATGACAAACTCCTGAAAAAAATCAAAGAAATTATAACATGACAAGAAAGCCCCCAACAACTCACATCAACACCTGAAACAATTAGAAGACATTTCCAACAGAGAACTCACCAAAACAGAAACAGATGTCCTAACTATAGGATTCAATTATGCAATAGCACCCAAAAAAATCCCCACAGAATCCATCATATGTGGAATGGATGCCTAACTAAATTAAATACAGATAAAGCTGATAGAATAAGACACCAAGTTACTAACTTCCTATGCACAAGCAAACCACCCAAAAGCAATTTACACAAAGAAGAATTAAAAGCCCTGCAAGCCTTAAGGAACAACAGCAGCATAATCATACTTCCAGCAGATAAAGGTAATGCCACGGTAGTAATGGATAGAAAAGACTATGAAACAAAATTGACAGACCTACTCCAAGACTCCATGTACAAACCCATAAACATGGACCCAACCATATATCTGCAAAAAATAACCAAGAAGAAAATAATAACCAGCCACTTGAGCAAAGAGATCCAACAGACGATCATCCCAAGAGAAAAATCTTCCAGATGCCCCAAACTATATGGCCTCCCAAAAATACACAAAGAAGGCATACCTCTCAGACCCATCGTCAGCTCCAGAGGAGCACCACAACAAAACCTAGCCAAATACCTGGTGTTTGTCTTGCTTTTGGTATGGAGATCTTTCTATTTGAGAGTGCAGGCTTCCAAATGATTGACAGTCTGGTGGAATCACAGAATTTATCTGTGCTGGGTGGTGATGGGATTGGGCATTGAGGTAGCGGTTGGTGTGTGTTTTCTTCCGGTATACGGTGTGTCCTAGTGTGCCATCTGTTCTTTTGTAGATTAGTGCATCTAGGAATGGTAGTTGTTTGTTTATTTCCATTTCCATGGTGAACTTGATTTTGGGGTGTGTGCTGTTTAGGTATGTTAGGAAATTGTTTAGGTTTTCTTTTCCATGGGGCCAAATCACAAATGTGTCATCGATGTATCTTAGCCACAGTTTGGGTTTGTGGGTGGCATTGGCCAGGGCTCTGGATTCGAATTCTTCCATGAACAGGTTTGCAATGACGGGTGACAGTGGTGATCCCATAGGGGCTTCTTCAATTTGCTTGTATCTTTGTCCTTTGTATATGAAATATGTGTTGATTAAGCAGTGTTCTGTTAGTTCCATGAGGTGTTTAGCTGGTTGGTATTTATTTTTGATGATTTCAAGAGTTTCTTTTATCGGGACTTGAGTGAATAGTGAAACCACATCGAAACTTACAAGCAGATCTTCTTGTTCCACGTGTAGATCTTTGATCATTTCTAAGAAGTGGTATGAGTTTTGTACATATGAAGCTGCGGTTTCAGCATGGGGCTGCAGTTGTTTTGCTAAGTGTTCAGTTAGGTTTTGTAATGGTGGTCCTTTGGAACTGACTATGGGTCTGAGAGGTATGCCTTCTTTGTGTATTTTTGGGAGGCCGTATAATTTGGGGCATCTAGAAAATTTTTCTCTTGGGATGATCATCTGTTGGATTTCTTTGCTTATGTGGCTGGTTATAATTTTCTTCTTGGTTAATTTTTCCAGATATGTGGTTGGGACTGTGTTTATAGGTTTGTATGTGGAGTCTTGGAGTAGGTCTGTCAATTTTGTTTCGTAGTCTTTTCTGTCCATTACTACTGTGGCATTCCCTTTATCTGCTGGGAGTATTATTATGCTGTTATCATTTTTCAGGGTTTGTAGCACTCTGAATTCATCTTTTTGCAAGTTGCTTTTCAGTGGTATGCTTGTGCATAAGATATTTGTAACCTGGTGTCTTATTCTGTCAGCTTCATCTGTATTTAATTTAGTTAGGCTGGATTCTACTGCACATATGATGGATTCTGTGGGGATTTTTTGGGGTGCTATAGCATAATTGAATCCTTTGGATAGGACTTCTGTTTCTGTTTTGGTGAGTTCTCTGTTGAAAACATTATATACTAATTGTTTCAGGTGTTGTTGTGAGTTGTTGGGGGTTTTCTTGTCATGTTCTAATTTCTTTAGTTTCTTTGAGAGTTTTTCATTTTTGTAAGTGGTTTCAGTTTCAGCTCTCCAAGTTGTAAGTTGTTTTATCTTATCCCAAAGTAGAGGGTGGATTTTGCTGCTCAATTCCAGGTGTAGTGCTACCAAATCTTTGTTTAACTGATCCAATTGGAATCTCTTACTGTGAACCTCATTCCTGAGTAGAGCCATTTCTGTTCTTTTCAGGATTCGTTTAGTAGCTGTTGTGCTGTGATGAAATGTCTCTGAAGCTGCGTAGGAATTTCAGGTCACATAATATTCCTGCTCTTTTAACTTCCAGCTTCTCATAGCTTTTGATCTGGCTATTTATTTCCTCCTCGTAGAGGTCTGATATTTGTTTTTTTAAGTTTTCGCGGGTACTTACATGTGTGCTGCTCAGCTTCCTTTGGGTATTATCCCACGTCATTGTAGTGCTTTTAAAGTTGTAGCAATGTTTCAGCAGAATCTCATCTGCCATCATCAGGCTTCTCTATGGAGTTTGTATGTGGGTCAGGCTATCTCAGGCGTTGGTTTTAAATTTGAGGCTAGCCTATTGTTGTGCCAGGATGTTTTTTTTTACATCCTGATTGGTTGGGAGTCTTGGTCTGTGTTTATTGGATTTGGAGGTTGTTTGATTGGTGTTTCTGGTTTCTTCTGTCTGTTTTGTGGCTTTGATTGGCTGGCAACACTCTGTTCCTGTGTTGGAGGCTTTCAGTGCAGCTTAGCTTCGCGTGAAAGGACGGCTATTATCTATTAGGAAGCTAGGTTTCATCTGGGTGCCTGGTTGGGGTGTATTTGAGTTGGAGGAAGCAGAGAGAGTCTGTTTGTGCCCAGGTGTTTGCCTGGCTTGTGTTGTGGAGATCTTTCTATTTGAGAGTGCAGGCTTCCAACCAGTGCAGTGCCCCAACCAGGCACCCAGGCACCAGGCACCCAGGCACCAGTGCCCCAACCAGGCACCCAGATGATGATCACCCCTGAGACTATGGGCATGCCTCAGAATGACTGAGAAGAGTGCCAGAATCTGGGTGGCTACCTGTTGACTTTATCTTTGATTGGGACATTGGGTCATTTTTCTTTTACAGCTTGTTATTAATAAAGATTATCTTTGCTTCACACACTTGCTTCATTTATTTTATTAAATAAAGTCTTGGTGGAAGCTTTTAGAAATGGTTTAAGCCTTTGCATGCTTGTGGGATGGGCAGGGATACCTGTGGGATGGGTAATAGCTGTGGGATGGGTTAGGATAGCAGTGGGATGGGTAATTGCAGTAGGATAGCAATGGGATGGGCAGGGATACCTGTGGGATGGGTTAGGATACCTGTGGGATGGGTAATAGCTGTGGGATAGATAAACCTCCAGTGCAAGCATAGTGGGACTGTATGGTCCACCCTCCCAGGTGCCACACCATTGGCCCTTTATTATCAATAACAATGTAATCATTGATCCACACATTTCAACATAAACACAACTCTTTATTAAATGCCCTGTTCATTGTAGGGCCAGTCAACATACATGGCCCAATCTCATCAGTGTGATGAGACAGCCTGAAGCATCCATTAAGCATCTACCATCCTGTCTTGCCACTCCACTGCTCCAGCTGGGGAGTTGCACCAGTGTTTCAGGAGGTTGCGCTGCTTCTTCCGTTCACATGAAGCTCTGTTGGGGCCTTGCACATCCACAGTATCTATCAGGTTTTCCCCTTGCCTCCATTCACCAGGCTCCATGTCCCCATTGCCTTGTTGGAGGTCCACGAGCCTGTTCTGCAACACTGGGTAGCGGGTGCGCATGAGATTGTGCAGGATGCAGCAAGCTTCCACGATCCTCCTCACGGTCTGTGGGTGATGCTGCATGGTGGTGAGAAGTACCTGGAACCTGTGGGCCAGGATGCCAAAGGCGTTCTCCACCACCTGCCTTGCCCTGGACAGCCTGTAGTTGAAGATCCTCTCTTCATGGGTGAGGCATCTGGAAGTGTAGGGCTTCATGAGGTAGGTTCTGAGGGAGAAGGCGTCATCCCCCACAATGAAGTAGGGCACATCTTGTGTGTTGTTGGGCAGGGGGTCTGGATCTGGGAAGCCCATGATGAGGTTGTGTTCCAGCCCCTCCTTGAGGTGACTGGCATTGTATACCTGGGCATCTGAAGCTGACTCGTTGCCTGAAGCATCGATGTACATGAACTTGTAGTCAGCAGCAACCATGGCAAAGAGGATGATGCTGAAGAAGCCCTTGTAGTTGAAATAAGTGGACCCTGATTTGGCTGGAGCTTTGCAGGCCACGTGCTTCCCTTCTATGGCTCCAACGGTGTGGGGGAAGTTCCACTTCTGATACCACTGCTCTGCAACTTTCTTCCATCCTTCTTCACTGGAGGGGCACTGGAGGAGCTCCTCCAGGTATTCTTCGATGATGGCCTGCACCACTTCTCTGACCACAATGCTAATGGTGTTGTGTGGCATCCTCCAGCCGTACTGCATGCTCCTGTACGTGGTCCCTGAGGCCAAGTGGCGCAGAGTGAGTGCCACCTTGAGCCCAGGGTCCAGGCTGGGCTGGAAGTTGGTGCTCTGCTTGGTCAATCTGGGTCTCAGCCGCTCCACAACACAGCTGGAGGCATCCTCATGAAGTTCTGGAATGCACGAGGGTCTTCGTTCTTCAGCTCCACCATCAGCTTGTTATATAGTCCATACTCTGCTCTTCTGGTGATCCATCTTCAGACCCAGACACTTCTTGGCTGCTTCCTTTTCTTCACGTAGAACAGGTGAAAGAGCCTATAGATGGCTTCACACTGTTGTAGAACGATGGTGGCTACCAAAAAGGAGTGTGTGATGATCCATGGTGGAGATTACTGGATGCTGTGGAAGAGCAAGAGCCAGATGAAGGCTGAAGAGGTCTGCACCGCAGGGCTGCTGGACTGAAAGTGAGATCCAGGTGATCCAGAGTTCCTCCCCCTTTTTATAGGAAATATAGGTTTTCCGCTCGGTGACCTTTTGCATCCTCTAGACATCCTCCAGACATCCTAAATATCCGAGATATGTCCCCTATATGAACGTTTTTTCTGTTTTAATGCTTTGTATATGAGCTGCATCCGCTTTCATCCTTTCTTCGTCTGTACTACTAATGCTGCGTGTCCGTTCCGCGTCCGTTTCACTTGCTCCCTGTGTCCGTTTTCTGCTGGAGCAGATGTGAGTTGTGTGGATGCACAGCGGATGCCTAGCAGATATAGCGGACGCGTTACGGATGACGGCGGATATCTAACGGATGTTCCCCAAATGCGTAGTGGATGCAGAATGGACGCGTTGGATACATTTTCCACTCAAAAAGTTTTGTGCAGCTCAAAACTTTTTGAGTGGATGAAATGTCAGTAGACGGATGCTGGACGAATAGAGAGGAAGGAAAACCGACGCAGTGAGTACAGAACGGAAGCATCGTGTTAACCAACGGATGACAAGTGTTTCTCTCCGTTTTACATCCTCTTTCCATCCATTGGTGCTATGTGACAGGGGCTTAAGAAACCAAAACCATGAGTACTGACACTAGCTTTATTGTAAGGTTACAGTAACAGATGCTTATAGTCTGAAAATGTATCTCTCTTTTTGTTTCCAGGAAACTAAAGACAGCCTTTCAGAGACATTTTCTATATGTACACTTTTTTTGTAGCCTGACATTTATTTATTTGTTTGTTTGTTTATTTATTTATTTATTTATTTATTTATTTATTTAGCATATGACATTGGCAAGGAAACTACAGTGTAACTACAAAGTAGTTGTTGACTGCCTCATACATTACCACAGTGATCTAGCTCTTCACTCAGAATAGCTAACAGTATTCTGCAGCAGCATCCAGGGCTTTTCCCTCCATCAATGTCCCATTTGGGTAGGTCCAGCACTGGTTGGGTTAATACTTTTGCACAAAGCATTATTATTTTTCCCACTGAAGTGCTACCTATTTATCTACTTGCAGGTAGCATTCTTTCAAATTGATAGGTTAGCAGCTGAAGCAAGTGTCTGGAGCACATCCCATTACATGGTGCTAGGACTTGAATTGTTGAAACACATACCTTTTCCAGCTCTTTAAGTCACTGAGCCCCTGTGCTTCTTTCTGTAGGCTGAGG
Organism: Laticauda colubrina; assembly: GCA_015471245.1. Classification (NCBI taxonomy): domain Eukaryota; kingdom Metazoa; phylum Chordata; class Lepidosauria; order Squamata; family Elapidae; genus Laticauda; species Laticauda colubrina. The sequence goes on from BLBF01000063.1 coordinate 3,579,471, forward strand.
CATCGCTTGTCTGACCATTGTCAGCTCCTCCTCCTGTCTCTCAAGGTTATTCTCACTGTCCATTAAATCTTCCCTTCTAAATGTGCAATGACATTACACAGACACTGAAATAGGACAGGACTTGTATTACAAAACACAGTGTATTTTCTTGCTGATTTTCACTGTACTCAGCAGATACACTGCTACAGAGACATGGTTAGGAGCAAATAAAGGAAGACTGGATTATTTTGAGCAAAATGGAGCATTGAACAGAAGGCATTTAAACCTGAACTTTCATAGCCACTGCTGAGGTTCAGTTGCAGGCCATTTACAGAAAAAAAATCACATTTATAAGCAGGATGTTACTCATGACTCACAAGGAATACTGACTGTTTAAATACACAGTTCTATACTTGATGGCTCATTGGCCTGCACTTTCTGCCACATGAGATTTAGTTTCTGAGGTGACTATTCACATCCTAGCAATAGATCCAAGCAGAATCTCCTCAGTCAGTCGCTGATTCCCTAAAATATGATGCATAAGCATCTATCCTAGCAAGATGGAAGAATTACAGTGGCATTGTGATGTGACAAGGCAAATTCTGTCCTTTTGCACGTGCATTACACTATTGCAACCAACTTTGCAAGCGTATAAGAGACAGGATTCACAATGTGATGGGATGACACAGATTTCCTAATTACTCATTCCTAGGGATGGCCATAGATTTCCTGGAATTCAGCTACTGCTGTCGCCTAGGTCATGTTGCTACTCTTTAGACCTTTGGATTGTTTTGCCATTTTAGAATGTGATTCATGCTTAAGAGGCACCACACCATTTGAACTTTATCTGCTAGGATGTTGTGGCCTTTGGCCACCTGCCCCTCCAGAGGCATGGGAGTCAGGATCAGCATCAGGACAACCTGGGAGCTCTGAGGGAGAAGAGAGAATAGAGCTGGCAGAGAGAGAAAGATAGAGAAAGGTAGAGCCTCGGCCATCCTTCAGCCTTCAGATGGAAAGTCAACAGCCCCCAGGTCTGGAGGTGGTTGATGAAGAAGAGGAGGAAGAGCTGGATCCAATGCAGTGTTGAGATTAATTTTTTTTTTTACTACCAGTTCTGTGGGCATGGCTTGGTAGGCATGGCAAAGGAAGGATACTGTGAAATCTCCAGTCAGAGCTGGTATTTGCTGGTTCTCTGAACTTCTCAAAATTTCCACTACCAGTTCTCCAGAACTGGTCAGAACCTGCTGAATACCACCTCTGGTCCAGTGCCTGACACACAGCTAGGTAGAAGACAGAGAAGAGGAGAGCAGTGGAAAGCTATGGGCCAATCCTGGGGAAGGAAGAGCCACTGCTGCTAAATCCCCACCCTAGCTCTGGGGATAAAAGGCAGGGGTCAGAGATAAATATGTGTGGTAGATGACTATTCATCTTCCAGGTGGGTGGACTTGTTAGCCTGTAAAATAAACTTTTTGCCAGGGCTGCCAGCACCCCTAATAAAGTAATCTTTTGAGTTCATGTCAGAGGGCTTGTCATGTGTGGGGAGCTAGGCAGTGGTGGGATTCAAAAACTTTTACTACTGGTTCTGTGGGCGTGGCTTGGTGGGCATGGCCATGTGACTGGGTGGGTGTGGCTTTCTTCCCAGCCCTCACCCATTTTTGGGAGCTTCTTAGCCTCAGAGGAGCCTCTGGGAGGCTCCGCCATTTTTGCTCCGCCAAAGCTCCTCGAAGGTTCAGGAAGAAAAGGAACAGAGCATGGGAGAGGCATGCAGCACCCCTCCAAGCTCTGTTTTGGGAGCTTCCTAGCCTCAGAAGAGCCTCGGGGGGGGGGCATTTTTGCTCCCCTAAGGCTCCTCTAAGGCTCAGGAAGAAAAGGAACAGTGCATGGTAGGGACATGCAGCACCCCTCCAAGCTCCATTTTGGGAGCTTCCTAGCCTCAGAAGAGCCTCGGGTGTGTGTGTGTTTTTGTTCCCCTAAAGCTCCTCTGGGGCTCTGGGAGGCAAAAAATGGAGGGGGGCTGAGCTCCTCCCTCTATTTTTTGCCTTCCTGGGCCTCAGCAAGGGGAATGCTGGCACAGCTGATCATATCTACAGCTGATTGTCTGGAGGGAATAAAAAGAAATATCTTAGGCAAATGTCAGGCAGGCGGGTGAGGTGAGCGAGCATTGGGTGAGAGGGTGACTGGTGGAGGGTGTGGCCAGCCAGAACTTACTACCGGTTTGGTGACCCACGCCAAATTCTTGCTACTGGTTCATCCAATCCCATGTGAACTGGCTGAATACCACCACTGGGTCAGAACATAGGTTCTGATATGTCCTGTTGAGATTCTGCAGGACTACCAGCTCATTTTACAACCCTACTATCCAGTGCTATGAGTTTTTATATAGTTGCACTATAGCAATCATTATTCCTTATGCCTTTCTTGGGAGGGGGAGCTCACTTATGAGATCAGGGTGTATATTCAGATGCTTTGTGTTGGTATGAAAAAAGAAATTGGAGCCATTCCGATTTGAGCTTCTTTGGTGACAGACCAAAATCTGTGATCATGTGCCGTTTCAATCTGTGCTTGCCACTAGAGTGCCCTGAGCCAGCTAGTTTCAGGGCTAAGCCATCCTGTAGAGATGGTGAAGAGGGGGGAGACTGCCAGCAGTGTTGAGGAAAGACGCATCTCTCCTCCCCAGCTGGCCATTACTCCCTTTCCCAAAGTTGGTTGCAGTGGTGGTCAGAAATGGCTACCTCAAAGAAGAACTGAAAAGGAACGTGCAGGAGGAAGATAAGAAGAGAAAGTTTTGGCTGACCGGGTTGAACTGAAAAAGCAACAATACAAGGTACCCTGGAATTTGAATTATAAAGAACAACATTGTTCCCAAAGAAGACTCTGAAGAGGTGAATGAGAGCAGGAAGGGAAAGGATTTGGTTTTTTTTTTCTTTTCTTCTCTATGTTGACAACTAAGAAATTTAAGCAAGAAGCCAGCAAAAATCCACTTTGACATTAACAGGTATTTAAGCCTGAAAATAAAATGTCAAAGGAATAATAAAGATTTCTGGATTCTCAAAAACTTTTAAAAGAAGGGAAAAAAAACAAAAGGGTGGAGTCTGGAAAAATGAAGGAGACCACCTGAAAGTGAAAGGAATTAACAGTGAAACTTTAACAAGATTCCTAAAAGATACATTTTAACTGGAACTGTATAACAAGATAAGAGAACCCCAGGAAGAGAAGGTAGAAAAAAGAAGCAAGAAGAAACAGCTTTGGATTATTTGGATTAAGGCCATGTCACACTGCCCAACGGATGCAAAAAGGACACAACGGACGAGCAAAATGTTCCATCCGTTGTTATCTGCTCTCAAAAGGGGCAAAAATTTGCATAAGCAGAGCGGATAACACGGAAAGGAACGGACGTGGGGAGGACGTAGAGCGGATGTATAGAGGATGCAGAGCGGATGTATAGAGGATGTATAGAGGATGCCTAGAGGATGCCTAGAGGATGCCTAGAGGATGCGTAGAGGATGCAGAGCAGATGCGCAAAGGATGCAGAGCAGATGCAGAGCAGATGCGTAGAGGATGCGTAGAGGATGCAGAGCGGATGCAGAGTGGATGAGCTGCATTTGCTTTCATCCTTTCTCCATCTGTGCTACTAACGCTGCGCATCCGTTCTGCTTCCTCCCTGCGTCCATTTACTGCTGGAATGGATTTGAGTTGTGCGGATGCACAGCGGATGCCTAGTGGATACAGCAGATGCATAATGGATGCAGAACGGATGTCCCCCGTATGCCTAGAGGATGCAGAACGTTGCATTGGATACATTTTCCGCTCAAAAGTTTTGGGCAGCTCAAAACTTTCTGAGCGGATGAAACGTCAATAAACGGATGCTGGACAGATAGAGAGGAAGCAAAACGGAGGCAGTGAGTACATCGCGTTAACCAACTGATGGCAAGCTTTTTTGTCCGTTTTACATCCTCTTTGCATCCGTGTGACATGGGCTTTATTTGGTGATTTTTGGATTTTTGGCTATTGAATCTAAAAGACTAAAATTAATTGGATGGTTGTTTAAAAGTTTTTAAAATGGTATCACTCTTGGAAGAATTGAGAATGGAACTTAAAAAAACAGAAAGAAGATGCACAAGAAGGAAGAGGTTCTTTTGGCTTTGTATTTCAATTTTTAGAAATGGAGATCCTGAACAATGAGAAACAACAAGAAATGCCTGTAGAACAAGAAGAGCAGGATAAAGAAGAAGCCATTTTCAATGACCAAGTATTTCTATGTGGGGAAAAGAAAGGGAAAGAGGGAAAGAGAGTGGAAAATTTAAGATCAGAAAAAACAACCCAAAAAAAGAATAGTTTGAAAAGTAATTACAACATTAGGAAGAAACAGAAGAGAGGATTACAAAAGAGAGAATCAGAATTAGAGAGACAAGGGGTCAAAAAGGGAAGGGAGAAGAAGAGGGGGAAGAGGGAAAGGAAAAGAAATTATAAAGCACAGAAACAGGACATAGAGAAACAGGGAAAATGTACAAGGATTAAGGGTGCAAGCCTATTTAGAAGACACAGAGATAATGAGAAAACTTAATTGAAAGGGGGACTCTGCAAGGATACATAAGATAGTATTGTTATATTAGAAATAGAAATTAACTTTGGAAATATGAAACAAGTGTGATTAAAATGATAGATAAAATACTCATTGTAATGGAATGGAATGTTTAATAAACAAATGAAATAAAGAGAATGAGAGAATGAAATTAGGAAAGAAGGGGAACATTTTAATTATTATAAATATGTTATAAAAATTTAAGTGAAGAGGAATATGAAAGAAACATGAAAAAAATATGAAAATATTATGTGTTCCTAGAAGTATGATACCCTATTGAAAAGAAATGTTAAAGATGTCAAAGATTATAACTAACAACAATCATAGAGCTGAATTGGAATAGAATAAGTATTTTATTTATTATTGTTATATATATATTTTCTCTTTAAGAACTTAGTGCATATTTTAGAATATACCAAGCAGAATTCAACTGGAAATTATGTGTTATATTGAATGTTATAGTTGTAAAGGCATAAATTGAAGTTTAAATAAGAGTTGAATGGATAAAAATTAAAAGATACAAAGGTGTCATACTCCAATTAGTAATTAGAAAATTTTTGTTTAATGAGAAAAGAAAATATGAAATTGAAATAGGACAGACAAAAGTATAAATATAATGACTAGAAAGGTATTGAAACTTAGAAAAAAGATATATATAATTGAATTTAGAGACGAATGAGATAATTAAAAGTAAGAAGGGAAGGGAAAAATTATTGAGAAAATATTAAAATAGGAATAAGATATGGAATAGAACACAAAGATGAATATGAAATTGAATTTGTGTCTGTAGGGAGAAGTGATAACCTAGGACCATGCTATTCTCAAAAAAACAAATTTTACTTGTATTATGTTTTGTGAAAACCCAAATAATTTTTTATAAAAAAAAGAAAAAGAAATTGGTGCTTACCTGAATACAGTGAGAATAAAATAAATGATAATATTTCTAACAGTTTGGTCAATGAAAATAGACAGAATTGTAAAACAATTAATAGAGTTAAATCTAATTATGTTTTATATTAAAATGTATTACATTTGACACATAGCATGAACCTGTCAGTCATGATTCAGTAAGTTTGTAATGCATCCAGGGCAAGATAGGCATGCATCATTCAATGCTGTTCCTGTGTACCCCAGGTTACATACACAAACACACAGAGACAAACAGACACATACTTGCACACACAATTCAAGAAACCATGAAACTAAATTCTCTTGTGGCTTAGGAAAGATTTTTACAGGAAAGTAATGTGAATATTTGATCCTCAATTATACCTTCCACTCTTTTTCTCTTTTCTCATGTGATTAACCAAAGTATTATAAAACATTTTAATTTTGGGTAGCTTTCTTCTTCTGTTTTGTCTGCTAATTTGCGATACAGCTCCAATAATTTAAGAATCACTTTGTAATCATTTTCATTTGTTTGACTCCATCAAATTATTTATAAATTATTTGAACAAAAGTAGTTCCTCTCTTTTTTCCCTTTTAGTGTGCAGTGTTTATCAGGAGACTTTTTAGCAGTTTTGAAGGCTTTGCAGGCTGACAAAGAAAATGAATTTAAAATTATTATTTTTAACAATTCTAACAGGAAAAAAGGAAAATAACTGCTTTCAGCATCCCAAAGAAAACTTTATAAATCTACATGAAATGAAAGAACAACACACCCAAATGCTCAAAATCATTAGGCATGAAAGCATTTTTTTAAGATTAGAACTATGACATTTTCTTTAATTCAAATTCTGAGATGCTTAATGTAGAAACAGTGTACAAGAGCAGTGATTCTCAAACAGTTTGGTCTCAGGAGTCCTTCACATTCTTAAAAATGATTGAGGATCCAAAAAAAACCTGTGATTTATGTCAGTAATATCTATCAATATTTACTGCATTAGAAATTAAAACTGGAAAAAAATAAATATTTATTTGGCTTCATAGACTCCTGAAAGGTCTCAGGGACCCCAAGGGGCCTCCTGATCACCATTTGAGAACCACAAGACTAGATATTGCTGAGATACCAGCATTCCTATCTATTACCAATTCTACTTCAGGTTTCTGGGAGTTTTCTGTATTCCCTTCTCCAAATTAACTTTTCTAATGGGAGATCAGATAATTTCTATGTGAACCATCTCCTTCAGGATTCAAACCTAGCCACCACTTGTGCACTAGCAATATTTTGTGCCACTGCAATGATAAGAAGAAAAAAACATCTCAAGGACTAAAGATCTTTATTCATTTTACCACTTTGTTTCATTAAATGTCTATGGAGATTCTCAGTCATCCAGGTCATGGTTGTCCCAATGGTGCTTTTTCAAGAAGCAACTGGACTTTCTTGTTTTTCTTTGAAGATGTTTCACTTCCCATCCAAGAAGATTCTTCAGTTCTGACTGGATAGTGGGGAATCCAGCCATTCCCCACTATCCAGTCAGAGTTGAAAAAGCTTCTTGGATGAGAAGCGAAATGTCTTCAAAGAAAAACCAGAAAGTCCAGTTACCTCTTGAAAAAGCACAGTTGGGATTACTTTGTTTAGTTATTTTCCAATAATTTTTCAGAGAAAGAGTTTACTTTCATGTTTAACTTTTGTGCAGGTCTGTGACCATAATAAAAATTGATTATGATTTTGATTCAGCTCTTCTAATGAAACTTAGAATTCCTGGTCGTTCTTTCCCAATGAACCCAAACTATACAGATGCATACACTCCCTATTACCTGGGCCTCACTTTCTATTCATGCTTTTTTTCTTTTCTCTGGCAGATTTGTCATGTGTACTGCTCAGATATAAATTTATTTCAAAGGCAGACAAGCCTCTTCTTTGCTCCAAAGAGATCCTTGCAAGACAAGGCTGGCAAGCCCCATTCTGTCAACATATCCAGTTCCCGGAGACAACAAAATACATGGTTTTCAAATTTGAGATGAGTCAAGCGGGTATACATTTGACTTCTCTAGGCCTCTCATTCCAGCGCACAGTGGGAAGAAAGCATGGCAACTACAGGAGAATGGTAAAGCTGGGATCAGTAAAGATGACATGGGAGAAGGACATGTTAGCTGAGGAAAGATTTGGACATGCTACAAATTGTGATGCAATAGAGCTCATGGTTGAACTTTAGGACAGAAACTTCATAGGACAGCATTCACGGGCATGAGGCAAAAAAGTAGGTGGATTGCCATAATCCCTAGATTTCTAACTTTCAGTTTATAAAAAGTAAGTAACCATTCAAATGCTAAGAAAAGCATGATCACAGCTCCTCTTTTTTATATGAAAAAATTATTTCTGCTTTCCAGTTGACTTTACCTGTAAAGCAGTGGTCCCTAAAGGCCCTGTCACACTGCCCAACGGATGCAAAACGTTAGTAAAAAGGACACAACGGACGAGAAAAATGTTCCATCCGTTGTTATCCGCTCTCAGAAGAGGCGAAAATTTGCATAACCGGAGCGGATAACACAGAAAGGAACGGATGCGGGGAGGACGCAGGGCGGATGGAAAGCGGATGTGGAACGGAAACCCAGCGGCGGGAAGCAGAAGGGAGCGGAAGGGAGCGGATGGCACATCTGCTAGGCTTCCGGGGGACCTCAGCAAAGCGGACGCGGAACGTATACAGCGGATGCACAGCGGATGCACAGCAGATGAAGCGGATGCAGAGCGGAAGCCTAGCGGATGCACAGCAGAAGCCTAACGGATGCCTAGTGTTCATTGCGCATGCGGGGAGGATGCATTGCGTAAGCCCCACAGATATAAGGGAAGCAGTTCGGAAGCAGATCACCATTCAGAGGAAAGACCTGCTGCTGGATGGATTGACAGCCTTGCCTCCCTGCCTGCATGCCTGCCTGCAAGCCTTGCTGCAAGCCTCCCTGCCAGCCTTGCTGTCTGCCTGCCTGCCAGCCTTGCTGCCAACCTTCCTGCCAGCCTTGCTGGATGCCTGCCTGCCAGCCTTGCTGCCAGCCAGTCTGCCTGCCAGCCTTGCTGCCAGCCAGTCTGCCTGCCAGCCTTGCTGCCTGCCTCCCTGCCAGCCTTCCTGCCAGCCTTGGTGACAGCCTTCCTGCCAGCCTTCCTGCCAGCCTTCCTGCCAGCCTTGCTGCCAGCCTTCCTGCCAGCCTTGGTGCCTGCCTGCCTGC
>BLBF01000063.1:3588145-3604381 GCA_015471245.1 Laticauda colubrina
GCCTCCAAGCCTTCCTGCCAGCCTTGGTGCCTGCCTCCCTGCCAGCCTTCCTGCCAGCCTTGGTTCCTGCCAGCCTCCCTGCCAGCCAGCAACCCCACAACCATGCGGAAGCACAGCAAACCTCAGCCATCTGCTGCCAGCCCTTGCAAGAGGGACAGGGCTACCATCCCGCCCCCTGGCCCTCACTCTGGTTCTGCTGGGGCTTCTGCAGCACGGGCTCGCTCTTCTGGGGCTGGGGCTTCTGCTGCTTCTGCTTCTGGAGGAGCTGATGACAAGCACTCCAGCACCAGCCACCTCCACAGCACCTGGATCCTTCACCCCTGAGACAAGGGACCAAGAGGAGTGCCAGAGACTCATTTTTGTTTTATAGCTTGTTGTTAATAAAGTCTATTTTTGATTCACACACTTGCTTCATTTCTTTTTTTTAATAAAGTCTTGCTGGAAACTTTTAGAAATGGTTTAAGCCTTTGCATGCTTGTGGGATGGGTTAAGATAGCAGTGGGACGGGCAGGGATACCTGTGGGATGGGCAGAGATACCTTTGGAATGGGTAATAGCTGTGGGATAGATAAACCTCCAGTGCAAGCATAGTGGGACTGGATGATCCACCCTCCCAGGTGCCACACCCATGGCCCTTTATTATCAATAACAATGTAATCAATCATCCACACATGTCAACATAAACACAACTCTTTCTTAAATGCCCTGTTCATTGTAGGCCCACCCAACATACATGGCCCAATCTCATCCGTGTGATGAGAAAGGGTGAAGGAAGCATCCATTAATCATCTATCATCCTGTCTTGCCACTCCACTGCTCCAGCTGGGGAGTTGCACCAGTGTTTCAGGAGGTTGCGCTGCTTCTTCCCTTCATGTGAAGCTCTGTTGGGGCCTTGCACATCCTCAGTGTCTATCAGGTTTCGCCCTTGCCTCCATTCCCCAGGCTCCATGTCCCCATTGCCTTGTTGGAGGTCCACGAGCCTGTTCTGCAAGACTGGGTAGCGGGTGCGCATGAGATTGTGCAGGATGCAGCAAGCTTCCATGATTCTCCTCACGGTCTCTGGGCGATGCTGCATGGTGGTGAGAAGTACCTGGAACCTGTTGGCCAGGATGCCAAAGGCATTCTCCACCACCCGCGTTGCCCTGGACAGCCTGTAGTTGAAGATCCTCTCTTCATGGGTGAGGCATTTGGAGGTGCAGGGCTTCATGAGGTAGGTTGTGAGGGAGAAGGCGTTATCCCCCATGATGAAGTAGGGCACATCTTGCGTGTCGTTGGGCAGGGGGTCTGGATCTGGGAAGCCCACCATGAGGTTGCATTCCAGCCCCTCCTTGAGGTGACTGGCATTGTATACCTGGGCATCTGAAGATGAGCCATTGCCTGAAGCATCGATGTACATGAACTTGTAGTCAGCATCGACCATGGCGAAGAGGATGATGCTGAAGAAGCCCTTGTAGATGTGATAAGAGGACCCTGATTTGGCTGGCGCTTTGCAGACCACGTGCTTGCCATCGATGGCTCCAACGGTGTGGGGGAAGTTCCACCTATGATACCACTGCTCTACAACTTTCTTCCATCCTTCTTCAGTGGAGGGGCACTGGAGGAGCTCCTCCTTGTATTCTTCGATGATGGCCTGCACCACTTCTCTGACCACAATGCTGATGGTGTTGTGTGGCACCCTCCAGCCATACTGCATGCTCCTGTAGGTGGTCCCTGAGGCCAGGTGGCACAGAGTGAGTGCCACCTTGAGCCCAGGTTCCAGGCTAGGCCGGAAGTTGGTGTTTGCCCTGGTCAACCTGGGTGTCAGCCGCTGCACAACTTCGTCAAACATGGCTGGAGGCATCCTCATGAAGTTCTAGAATGCACGAGTGTCTTCGATCCTGAGCTCCACCATCAGCTTGTTGTACAGTCCATACTCTGCTCTTCTCCCGATCCATCTTCGGACCCAGACGCTTCTTGGCCGCCTCTTTTTCTTCCTGAAGTAGAGTTCACAGAGCCTGTAGGTGGCTTTGCACTGTTGCAGAAGGATGGTGGCTGCCAAAAGTACTTTGTTACGATCCACGGTGGACATGACTGGATGCTTTGGAAGAGGAAGAGTCAGATGAAGGCTGCAGAGGTCCGCACCGCAGGGCTGCTGTTCTGAAAGTGAGATCCAGATGAGTTGCTCCCCCTTTTTATAGGCAGTATAGGTTTTCCCCTAGGTGTCCTTTTGCATCCTCTAGGCATCCTCTAGACATCCTTAATGTCCAAGATAGGTCCCCTCTGCGAACGTTTTTTCCATTTTACATGCTTTGTTTGCATTCTGCACCCGCTAGGCATCTGTTCTGCATCCATTCCGCGTCCGTTCCGCTTCCTCCCTGCATCCGTTTATCGCTGGAGCAGATGGAGTTGCGCGGATGCGCAGCGGATGCCTAGCGGATATAGCGGATGCAGAACGGATGCAGAACGGATGCAGAACGGATGCCTAGCGGATACAGAATGGACGAATTGGATACATTTTCCACTCAAAAGTTTTGAGCAGCTCAAAACTTTCTGAGCGGATGAAACGTCAATAAACGGATGCTGGAGAGATAGAGAGGAAGCAAAATGTATGCAGTGAATACAGAACGGATGCATCGTGTTAATCAACGGATGGTAAGTGTTTCTCTCCATTTTACATCCTCTTTCCATCCATTGGTGCAGTGTGACAGGGGCTTAACCTTTGCAGCTTGGCTGGAGAGGGAAAAGGGCAATTGGACACGCATATACACATGAGTTGAGCTACACACACACACATGTGCACTGGGCCACCACTCGCATTGCCTGGTTGTGAATTAGGGGTTGGGGACCCTTGCTGTAAAGGACAAGTTCTCACAATGACTGGACATACACAAAATTGAAAGAAAGAAGACCCTTTTTATTCTTCCCAACCCACAAAATCTTTGAAAGACATTTGTGACGTAGGCTTTGGAATTCTGCTTCTCTATTAGCAGGACATCAAAAACTAAATCAAACTGAGGTCAAATTTGATGTGCAGGGATGGGGAGATGTCAGCAAAACAAAGTTCAAGTTTGAAGATGCTCCAGATCTGATGGAAGAGAAGAAAAATCCCCCAGTCTCTCCCAATTGGCAGTAGCCTGGAAAGCTGCTGATCTGCTGTACTATTCAGCCAGCTGTCCTTTCTCCAGATTGAAGTCCTATTAAGGGATGGGACAGAAATTACATAAAGAGATTCAGGACTCCTGTCAGCAGGGTAGTTTTTCAAGTTGAACAGAATGAGACCAGATCTGGTTTCATGGACAGAAGCCAGACAGAGAGAACAAGTTTTGTCCTGATCAAGATAGGAGTTACGGCGAAAAAAAGAAAAGCAATTCGTAAGTCCCCTCCCTATTCCTGGTGTGCTTCCAAGCCCTTATATATACAGATGTAGACAAGGGAAGAACTAAAACAGGCACTTAGAGAAAATATAAACTTGATTAAACCCGTTCTCTCTCCCACTCTCTCCCACTCAAAGACTGAGGGCAATCATCCCACATGCTGATTAGTACCTGGGAAGAATGCATGCACACACATGCACATAAATATACACAGTGTTTGGTTACTCCAAAGAATTCTATGATTCTGAATAATCATTGCTGCCTCATTAGAAATAATTCATGTAAGTATCCAGCCTTTTTTTTTTTTTTTCATATATTCATTTTATTTACATTAAGCCACCCAACTCATCACTGACTCTGAGTGGTACACAAAATTAAAAACAGCCCAATACAATAAACAAAACAATACAATATGATAAGGGGGGTGGGGGAATAAGACAAGATGACTTTAATAGGGAACAGACATCCACTATAGTAAAATAAAATCAGTCTCATAAGGGACACATAGTACACCCTACCTACTTGAGAAAACCACAAAGTCTTCAAGTCTCACGTGAAGGAAATATATTTGCATCAGGGATATGTTCTTGCAGAGCACAGGTGCTATGACAGACAATTGTATGAGAGATGACCAGACTGAGCTCAAGGGACAGGTCAAACACATCATACATTACAAATTCCTTCGTGCCCACAAGAAATCTTTGTCCAGCCCACCTTGAATTCCACTGACTCTCATCTACCACCAATTTGCTTGGACCATTAGTAGTTCAGATTCTTGTAAAAAGCTTGCAATAATTCTTTATGCCCATTTGAACTGCCTGGACCTTCTGATTTTACTTGACAATAATGGCTGACTCCTGTCTCTCATAAAGTGGAATGGCTGAAGAGATGACACATGGAATACAGTAATGGAGTAGACAAAGACAACAAACCAATCCCTCAAATGGCTGGGCCCTATGCCATGTGAAGGCTTTCTAAGTTGATAACCAGCATGGTATCCCACACAGCTCTCATAGCAGAGCTGTGACATTGGTGTGCTGAAGCAGGCCATTACTGCTGGCTCTGCTACATTCTTAATTGGCTGCAGCTTCCAGGTGGCTTCAAGGGCAACGAAGAACATGACATCACCACTAAGAAATAATGTTGCTATATAGCACATAAATGTATAAGCAGATATATTAGTTTTTAATATTTCTAATTCAGCTCTTCCTTAGCAAGTACTGAGCTTTGCTTCTCGAACCAAACATTTTAAACAAATGCTGACATATGCTTATATGATACAATATACCTTGCAAGATAATCTTATTATATCTTTGGGGCCAGGAAAGAACCGGCTCTGATGTTTTCCATTTTCATGCAATTTCATGAAATTCTTCTTCCATGATAATTCTCCAAAATCATTTTCTATGGTGAAATAATTGTTAAAGCAAATACGTTTTCATAGATTAAATAAGGACTGGAAGAGGAAAAAGCAGGAGAATATACTGCATGTACTTAGCACTAATTCATAATCCTTGTTATGATAAAGTTAGCATTGAAAAATTTAACAATTTACCTGTCCAATCATCTTCCATTTCTTCTTTATAGAATCTGAGTTAAAATTTATCACAAAAATTACTGCTACAGAGAATAATACAATTCATTTCATTAAACACAAAAATAAACAGAACTTTGAACTGTATATTTTAATATTTAAAATAACTTTAGAATAAAGGAATATCGTATCAAAATATAACCAATCTTTTCAGAATCTAAGTTTTAAGTACAGTAGTAGTATGTTTCTACTTTAAGGAAGGATAAAATTATTTCAATAGAAGTTCTAGCTCTTTAATTATAATTGGTTTTTTGTCTTATTTAATTAACTTGCTATCTGTAATGTTAGACTTAGTAGTGCCTTATTTGTTTAATGGGAGTAAAATAAGGTTAAGAAAATTTGAACTGGTAATATGAAGTCAAAATAGCTTTTAAGTCCAATTTGCTTTGGCATTTGATGGTAGAGAAGACACAAATTCCTGCACAGGAACCTAAATTCATTCTCTCACACTCTTGCCCTCACCCTACCTTTCTATAACTGTTAAATTTGGTGATCTCTCTCACCCTATCCAGATTAAGAATTTGGGCAGGTGGGGGAGGGGGTCTCAACATCAATCACACCGAAGTCAAGAAGAAGGTTAGAATACATCATGAGAGTGAAGAAGATCTTAAAGTCCAAACTCACTGGAGGAAATACCATTAAAGCAATTACGGGTAATACCAGTTGTTAGAAACATTAGATACAACTGGAATAGTAGACCGGCTTGGAGCAGAACTAAAAGTCCAGGATGGGAAGATCAGAAAAATTATGACAAGGAATACATGCAGCAATTTTAAAAGATTCTACTTACCAAAGAAAATAGGTGGGCTTGGAATGTTGCAAGTACACTAGACAGTTGAAGAATAAAAAAAAGGCATTGGAAAAACATCTGAATGACAGTAAAGAAGATGCATTGAAATTAGTATTCCATAAAGGCTTACCGAATACTGGAAAGTTCAAGTACTGGCTGACAAGAAAGACTAAATGAAGAGTAGAAAAAGGATATGGCATGGCAAAGTATTTCATGGCCAGTATGTTAAAAAATAGCAAGTGAAGCACATAATCTAGATGACATGGTAATGATTAAGAGCAAGAAAGTTGAAGAAAGATATGGAAGGGCTAACCTTGGCTGCCTAAGACCAAGCCTTAAAAACAAAAGTATACTGAGCCAGAATTGAAAACATAGCAACAGACAACAATTGCTAAGAAGATGGACAGTGGACCATCTGGTTGAGTCTAGGACAAGTCAGCACAGCTGGCTTGGCATGGCCAACTCATTGCTGCTAGCTCCCTATTGCCAAGTCACCTCTGCCAACTCATCACCATCAAGCCACCATAGGACAACTCCACATGGCCATTTTGCTGCAAGGGGAAGTCGCTGTGGGGAGCTGGAGGGAGAACCAGACGGGAGGCAAGCAAGCAGCTGTGGGGGCAAGCAAACTGTGGGCAGCTGGAGGGAGAACCAGATGGGGGACAAGCATCACCTGCCACATAAGAGATTTAACAACTGTCCATAAGAAAAGGAAAAAATCTGGACAGTGGACTGTTAATACCTAGAGACAGCAGAATAGAAGAGAAAGAATGGGAGAAAATCACAAAATACAAAGACCAAATAGAAGTAGAATGATTATAGCAAAAGAAAGCAAATATAGTACCAATAGTGATAGTTACCATAGGTGCAACCCCAAAACATCTGGCTCAACATAATCAGCATTGACAAAATTACCATCAGTTGTAAAGACAACTTTATTTGGAACAACTTACATCCTGTAAAAATACTTTTAATATCACTGAAGAACAACATCTGCCTTTCACAGTTTCTTGGAAAGGACTCAAAAGGTGGTTAAAAATGCAAAATACAATCTAACATCTGGCGGATTAGGCAACCAACCATAATAATAATACCTTTCAATTCTGAAGGATTCAGTCAGGTGCAAAAATGAAGAAAGCTCAGTCATGTGAAAGTCTTCTAATGGAACTCAAATTTAACTATAAATGGCTAGTATCTAAAAGTGTAAGAAACATACATTTGCATGGCACAGTCAGAGTTAATAAATAAAATGACAAATCACCAAAAAAGGGTTATAAAATCTGAACAAAAAATGAAGGGTAGGCTTTGTTGTTATTTTAGTCAAAGGAGAAATTTACTAAAAATGAAACATTTCCTAAAGAGTAAAATAAATACAGTTTCTTGAAAATAACACAGAACTATGAGTTTATTTATTTTGCCTATCCATATTTGTGGACAGTACACATGTGCCTGGAATATTGAATAAGAAGTTAAAATATAGTATTTGAAATATACCATAAGATATAGCAATAGTTTGACAACTATTGTATGAGAATGTAGTGATTCCTGTTACAGTATTCTTTTTGGTACATCTTTTTTCCTTCTACTTTATGAAAACAGCTCTTTCCAGCATGTTCCCACTTCCTTGATCCCGAACAACTGCTAAAGAAAAAATTAGATTTAAAATAAATATGGTTGAAAGTGATTGAGCTTAGCATTTACATTTGCAGAAGCATTGTGCATGGAAATGAAAGAAAGAGGGAGAGTTTAGGTCCATGTCAGCCCCCTTGTATAATCTGCTTACACTTTGACTTTAAAAATATCTGGCCCAGCAAAGCCACAGCAAATCTGAGCTCTTCTGTTCTTGGGTCTTTTCTTATTAAGTCTAAGTAACAGCACAGATAAATAAATGGGAGCCAACTACTCTGGCTAACTGGCTTTCTTCTCAAAACTGGGATTGGATGGAAGAATTGGATTGGGTGAGAAAATAAATAAGAGTATTATTCCAGAAAACTCTGCAGTAAGGAAAGTGGTTTTACAGTATGTTATTTCTCAAGACTTTTTATTTTACCTTTCAGCCTAAATCTATCCAGAAGGCAGCTTTTAATATATTAAAAATACAGTAGCAAAACCAACCTGAAATAAATAAATTTTAAAAACCTGAAAGTTAAAACCAGAGCCAAATAATAGAACCCAGTGAGCACCAGTGAGCATACATACAAAACCAAACTAGAGTGCCAGTGAATATATAAATATAAATATGCATATACATATAAAACAATCTAGTGAATGACAATCAAGACTGAGGTTAAGGAAGGACAAATCTTATATTTTGGATCATATGACTAAAAAGGCCCTTTGTGGCATCCCAACTAACAACATTTTAATGGGCTTGATAAGCTTCCTTTAAAATTTGTACAGCAGACCCGTTATTGGGTAGTTTTTCTTATTCCTACTGAGTGTAGCATTCCCCAACCTGATGCTTTCTAGATAAAGTGAGACTTCGATTTCTAGCAGAGACCACTGCAGAGGAGGTGGAGGGAGATCTTTAAAAGAGTGAACATGGCATATGTGATCTTGACCCGTGCAGCATATTTAAAAGGATGTAGGGCTTTAATTGCTTGCACCCTCTTAGCCAATTTCTTGCAGATGCCCTTGATTTACAGAATTGCCAGCTAGCACAGGCAGGTTGAGAAAGGTCTAATAGGGTACTTTATTTCAGACATACTGATTTGCCAGAGGCCACAGAGTATCACTTTTGAATGGTTGTCCATCTTTACAGGAGCAGCAGGTCAACACTGTGTTTCTCTTCTCTTTCCTCTCTTTCTTGCAAGCACAAACTTTAGTAGCCATGACCTCGAGAATCCTTTCATCCATTCAAACAAGGAACCTGGGTTTCCTATCAGCTGATCATAAGCCAGGATCGAAGTGTCTGTTTCAGTTAGATTAGAATCAATTTTCTGAATCTTCTCTCTCTGTTCCCCTTAAAGAGTTCATTCAAATTGAATAGACTTCTTTATCCTGATTCCTGATCATACATGGGTCACACAATGAAGACAATCATTTTAGACTTTCCTTTGGGAAAACTCTACTTTATTCAAGCATGTTTAAAACCTATTGAGTTTCTTCTATTCTAAAACAAAAACCATGTTTTCCCATGTCTCACATGAGGCATAATTTCAAATCAATCATTAGAATCAGATCTCTTAGCAATAAATAAGTAATTAAAGTTGGCAAATTGCTGAAAATAGCAATAATGTTAAGCTGCATGCAGCGGCTTTCTGCTTATGGACTCTTGGCAAAACACTGGCACTATTTTAGTATGACCAAATAGTCAGTCCACCAGATCTGAGCTATTCTCAACAGTCAACTGTGAAATGATATTCTAAAAATCTAGTAAGTAATGCAGATTTTTGCAGCTTAAATGTGGTAGCCCTAGGAATGGATTTTTTAAAAAAAATCAATGGAATGTTATTAACAAAATGACATTTTCTTGGATTATTCTTTAAATTTTGCAAAGGGACTATGTAAAACATACTCAGACACAGGCAACATATTTGTTGTTTGTTTGTATATATGTTTTGAAAGACCTTGCTTTGACGTTACAATATATTATTATTGCTATCATCAGGTAGAGTTAATGTTTTGCTAACATATTTACATTTCCTGATGTGTGAAGGTTTCTGTCGAGGATATTTCTGAACCAGAATAGATTGTTGTTGGTTGGAAAAAGCCATTTTTTATTGTTGCTATTGGAAAGGGACATTTTGAGGTAGACTTCCCACAATGACATTCTAACCCAGAAATGAGACATTCTCCAAGCATTTAACACAACCCATTGTGGAGTTGGAATGTTCTTTGGTATAACATTTATTGAGTACTGTTTGTTTTGGAGAAAAAGTTCACAAGGCATTTTAACAGACCTGGAGATCCCCTGGCAACAGGGTGCCCATATGCTGGCTGCATCAGATGAAACATGCATTTTTTGTCATGATCTTGTTCTTATTCATGTGTCACTGGTTTAATGGTGTTGTAGAATGTTTTAATTGTTAGTTTTATTGCTGCCTCTCAGAAGTGGGCAGCCACATAAATTTGAGAAATAAGTAAAGATACAAACAAAGAAATATATATGGCCTATTACTATTGGAGTTCAATGGCAGCATCAATATTGTTGTCAGCAAATATCTATGGAGATTCTGTCATCCGGATCATAGTTGCAACCATTTGTACTTTTCAGGTGACCCTTATGACATAGATAATCCTCCAGGTGGCCTCAACCACTCTATAAGAATGCAAATGACCAACTGTCTGCAAGAAATATAAATCCTTCCATTCCCCACTATCCAGTCAGAGCTGAAGAAGTTTCTTGGATGAGAAGCGAAAAGTCTGCAGAAAAAAAAAACCAGAAAGTCCAGTTGCCTCTTGAAAAAGCACCTTTGGGACTATTGTCAATAGGCTAGGATGAATGCAGAGTTATCTGGAAGCCGCAGGAATGTCTGTATATGTTTTTGAATACATGTTACCCAGGTTTCAATTGCTTTTTCAAATGTACTTTTCATCTATTACATTTATATATCTGTTGTTGTATATATTTATTTTGTAAGAACGGACGCAGCAAAAGCCTCCTGTGTTATTTTAGCCTCAAAAGAAGAACCTATTAAATATTTCAAAGTTTATTCAGGACTGACTCAACCACGCTGCATAAATCTTTTCCCCCACTACCACCTTAATTTCTTTCAGTTTTATTAAAAGAAAATAGTGGCTCCCACTATACTTCCAAAGCTAATTCCTAATAATCATCTGTGAGGCCCAAAATTCCCTTCAGTCCTTCGTTCTGTGACCTCACAGCCATGACTCCTCATGTTAATTGCCTGGGCTTCAGCCATTCATTTAATGGCTGCTTTAAACAGTCAGGGTTAATATGTATATGCTGTTGCTCCTCTTGACTTTACTGAATATAAAATATAAATTATAGGCAGATCAATCTGAAATTGCCATATCAGTCAGTAATGCAAATATTTCTGAAGATGTATCAGACTGGATTTTACAAGGGATGTTCTGTAAATGTGAAAGAATTCAAGAGCAATTCAGGAAATGAGAGGTGTTTTTCTTTTGGTAACCGTCCACATCCTTTTAATTCTTTGATCATTCATTTATTCTTTAAACTTGTTAATCAGTTTAATTTTTTTCTTCATGTAGTGGATTGAAACTGGAAAGGACAAAGTGGGAAGGCTTCCAAAATTGTCCATGCTATCAAAAAGGTCATCTGTAAAGGCAGACTTCACTTCAAGTGAAGCAAGATCAGTGGATGTTTTAACAGAATGATTCTAGATACAACGCAAGGATGGCCATCTGGAATCTAATGGGTGCAATCCCTTTCCACAGAAAAGGTCTTGCTTGGTGGTGGCCCCTTCTTTATAGAACTTTGTTCTCTTTTATGGAATTTTGTTCCCCCTGAGATATGGTTGTCCCCACCTGTTGTTTTTCAGAAAGGTTCTGAAATGAATGGAGATGGAGCCGATCAAATGACTGATTTAATGCTATGGGAACTGGGGTGGTGGTGGGTTTTTTATGGGATTTTATTATCATGTGGTGAATTTTTTTAATGGGGGAAGCTGTCTTGAGTCATCTGGGTGTGAATTGGGAGATTATATGAATTCGTTTAATTAAATAATAAATTGATTAAAATAAAATATTGAAATATGATTTGAAAAGACATGGAAATTGTTGATAAATGGTAGAAAACTGAGTTTAGTTATACATTTTACTGTAAATGTTCTAATCTGTAATACATATCCTATGTCAATGTGCTAATTTGATTGTTTGAGCACGGCACATAATTGTTAAGCCCTTACTGTATGAAAAATTGTAATATTATTGGCAGAGAAGACTCAATTTGGATAACAAAATATACTTCCATCCCCAATTAATATTACGAAGAAAACTAAGTAGCTCTCATTTTCACTGTTTATGCTTGGTTTTAATATTTACTAAACATTGTAAGTTTCATTCATTTCTGTGGAGTTGACCTTTATGGAGATGAATTTAGGATCTCAGCCTTATTCTGTTTTCACTATCCATAATTAGGTTTTTGTCATTCATTTGACAGCATTATAGTTGATATAGACATTTCAGCTTGATTATATAGCCAGGTGAAATTTTGTAAAATCTTTTTTTAGATATTTTGTGCATAGAGAATAAAAAAGCATATTTTCCTTAAAAGGGAGCTAGAAACTTGTGCATTTCAGTCATGAGTGAAACAACGATAGCAGATTATTACACTGTAATTTGCAAAGTACTATATCCTGTGATCTTTTAGGATAATGGTTATTATAGCAAAGCTGACATCATAATGCAAGGACAAAAATGAACATTAAGAACGCTGGGAGAATTGATATGAGTTTCCTATTTAATGCTACATTAAGACTACCTTGGATCTTACTGTAAGAGGAGCAAATGAACACAGATATATAAATATGTTTCCAAGAAAAATACTTAACTGTCTTATGAATCAGAACATTCTTAAGGAGCCACATTCTTCTCTTTAACCCTCAAGTAGAAGGCAGGGAAATATTTTCAGACCAAATTGCAGTCTAATGAAGCACACAAGTCTGGTAGTAGTAAGAGGAATGTGTATTCTTTCCTCCTTCTTCAATATAATATGCTTTTATTTCTCTTCTGCTTTCTAGCCATTTGTTTGAAAATCACTTTTGTACCAAATAACACAGAACATATGCCACACTCTTCTATCCTTTGTCATAAGTATTTAAATCCCTGCCATCAGTGGTGATATTCAAATTTTTTTACTACCAGTTCTATGGGTGTGGCTTGGTGGGCATGGCATGGCTTGATGGATGTGGCATGGTTTGGTGGGAGTGGCAAGGGAAGAATACTGCAAAATCTCTATTTCCTCCCCACTCCTGGGGGAAAGTTACTGCAAAATCCCATTCCCTCCCCACCAGTGGTGGGATTCAAATAATTTAACAACCGGTTCTCTGCCCTAATGATTTCTTCCAACAATCAGTTCACCAAATTTCTCAGAAACTTAAAAACTGGTTCTCCCAAACTGGTGTGAACTGGCTGAATCCCACCACTGCTGTGCAGGGCAACAAAAGAAGACCCAGCCAGTCAGCTGGGACTCAGGAGACAGAGAATAGATGGGGGCGGTGCCAGTCAGAGGCGGTATTTGGCGGTTCTCCAAACCACTCAAAATTTCTACTGCCAGTTCTCCTGAAGTGGTCAGAACCTGCTGAATGCCACCTCTGCCTGCCAAGCAAGCAAAATCATTTCACTACATCCCATTTCTTTCTTTTTCTTATATTTTGATGGACTGTGAGCCCACTGTGGTCTCACATAGATTCTCTTGTGGTTATGTGTAGAGCAATTAATGGTTATGCCAGCTTCCAATATATAATGGAGCCATTTGCAATATCCTGCCCTGCTCCACCAAGGTATTTACATCAGTGAGTAAATATGAGATGACATTCATCTGCCACCAAGGCTTACTATTTTACTATTCTTGAACATCCAAAGATAACTCAAAATGTTCTATTATGTCTCTATTTGGTGTGATGACCTATAACGAGATTGTATACTTGTGTGACTGCATTTGGACTTCTGTTCCTTTTGCATTCTAAGACAAGGAGCTACAGAAAATATGATTCAGGGTCTGACATAATGAATACATAAAATGCTTTGGATTTGATAATGTGCATCTGATCTACTCCGATAATGCACAGCACTGCTATTGGACAGCCTAAGCTTCTCACAAACACAGCAAATACTATAAATGGATTTTGAAAATCTTTGTAAACATCCTGTCTGACAACACAACTGGTAATAATTATGTAAATACATATTTTTTTGTAACACTTCTCATTTCAAAGGCTGCAAGAATTACAATAGGATGCACAAAGGTTGGCATTTCCCCCAGAATTTAGTGTGTATGAATGTGCAGAGAAGCATGTTATAAACCTTCTCATTTTATATCATGACTATAAGTGCATAATTATCCAGCTTTAATAGTTTAATAAACTACTGTGTCACCCAATTTTAATGGTCTACTTTCACTGTAGCAACAGAACAATATTTGTTTATACTGTCACAGTTGTATATCGTTGTACATTCATGAAGGTTTGAAAATACCTCATTATTGCTATTTGGAATTGCACTAATAAAGTTGCCATACAATATGAAGTCAGAACTCCATTTGGAACTGGGTTTGGTGTGGTTCCATACATTATCAACTCAGAGGAAAACAAAGTATAAAAGCCATTTTGATCTTACTCCTCTCAAACTTCACATTTGGAATCTAAATCCTGCTTTAAACTAGCACTATTTGGGCAGTATTTGAGGAATGAATGCAGAAAAGTGACTGTTCAAAGCTGCCAACAGCTACTTTCTTACAAGCTCTGAAAGTTGCATTGTTTCCTCAGTAAAGCTGTTAAATTCTCAGTCTTAAGACATTCTGAAGTGTCACATGACATTTTCTAGTAGGGCTCTGACCACAGGTTATCTGGGGGAAGGAACTGAGTTGATGAAATCTGATGAGTTGAATTGTATTTAGGACACTGAGAAGAGACCACCAAATGGAGGCCTTCAAACTGGGCTTTGAACCCTCCTCAAATTTTATTCATTCATTCGTTCAACTTAAAGGCCACCCATCTTGCCTGGAGGAAACTCTAGGCAGCTCACAATCATTAAAAACCAGTAAAACAATTTAAAGGTTACAGCAACAAATAATAAATTAATTATAATTGTCAAAGATGAGCAAGAAAGGAGCAAGCTGCATACAGGGGGTAGGTAAATGCAGTCCATTAACCATCTCCAGACTGAAGCACACCTGAGGCCCCAGGCCAGTGGGCAGGTCCAGTTCTCCAGGCTCTTTTGGAGGACCAAAAGGGAAAGTGCAGATCTCACCTTGGGAGCGTGACACGATGTTTCAAAGGGCAGAAATCATGGCAGAAAAGGCTGTTCTTCTGGATCCCACCAGCCAAAATTCTTTGCTTGACAGGATCCATAGTATGTTCCTTCTGCTGGCATGGGTGGAGCATAGGAGTGGCAATAGTTCCTCAATGCCATGAAGGGCTTTCAAGATAACAACCAATTGTACCTGGAAAAAAAAAACTTCTTTCTCCTGAGCACTTGAAAAACACTACATGAAAATGGCTCCATCACGTTTCAGCGGGAATTCTATTGCAGAGCAGGCTACACATGAATTTTTGTGAAGTTGACAGTCATTAAACTGATGCACCATAACCTGCCAGTAAATTAGGGCACAAGAGTTGCTTAAGTATTGCAATAATCATCTTGTCAGACAAAGACCAAAATTCTACTCTGAATAATCTGACAGTTATCGAGAATGGCACAATAGAAAGTTATTCAATTTGAATCATGCTGGATTGGAAAACTGGCATCAGCAGGAGAGAAATGACCCAAATTGGAAACATTCAATGTAATGGAAGCCAGAGGGCAAGACAAGCATACAAAACTTGAAATGCATGAAATTCATGTATGTTACTTGATTGTACAGTTTATTGGATCAACACAAAATTATGTGTACAGGGGTTTTGTTTGTTTGATTGATCGATTAGTACTGCTTTCATTTTGCTTGTGATAAAGACCATGGGAATGTTCTATCTGGCTCTGAATTTTGGCTTGACTGGGCTCTAATTCAGAGCTAGCGTTTATTTTTAACATTGCAAAGGGAAAGGCTTGCTTAGTTTGCCACATCCACAGAAGTATGGAGTGAGTGAAGCTTGAAGGCACAAACTGTAAACAGATGCAGACTGCAGATGCACAAGTGGGAATTTGCCACATGGAGCAGAAATGAGAAGCTTCTGCAACTCCCGTGGAAATAGGGCAGGATGTGCATGCAAGCAGTCTTGAAATTCACCTCTTTCCTTTTAATAAACTGCACACATGAGCTCCAGTCAAACACAGTTAAAAACATCAGACTAAAACAAGTATTTGCCACAGCCAATCATTAGCATAACCATCATTACAAAACCAAACCAAATAACCAATATTCTCTGTCTGAGAGGCAAAGGGTCTGCTAAAGAGCTTAAATATGTTTTTCGGGGTGGGGGAGTGTGACAGTGCAAAATTGTCAAGATGGCAGATGGAGCACTGCAGTACAAGCTCTGCCCCTTTTGAACAAGCGTCCAAATATCTTGTTGATTTTTATTCTCTCCTGTGGATCTTGCTGAATTTATGAAGAAACCTTTATAATAAATAAATAAAGGTATTTATCCTGGGGACAGGTGGCAATGCAACCCAGCAGATTTTGGTCTGGTTTGGGAGCATTATTGCTTCAGCCAGGAAGGTGGTGCAGAGAGTGGTGAGGATGGCAGAAAAGATTATGTGTAGTTCACTTCCTTCTATCCAAACACAGTGTATAAGCCACATCCTCTTCATGACCTGTTTTCCTTGTTAATCTTCTGGGAGGAGGCACAGTTTTGTATCAACCTCTGTGTGTGTGTGTGTGTGTGTGTGTGTGTGTGTGTGTGTGTGTGTGTGTGT
>BLBF01000063.1:3604391-3660442 GCA_015471245.1 Laticauda colubrina
TGTGTGTGTGTGTGTGTGTGTGTGTGTGTGTGTGTGTGTGTGTGTGTAGCATGTGTATATGTGTGCTATGTGAATAGGTAGATATTTTTTTTTAGAGCAGGCAATAGAATTTTATTTTTAATGTGTGCCAGTGTGCTCACCATTTAAAAAATGACAATAAATGTTATGTTATCTTATCACTAATACTAAATTCACAACTTTGGTATTTAATTAGCAGATAACTATTGTGTAACTATTAGCCCCTGGCTGATAATAAACTAAGTTATTTATTTATTCATTCATTCATTTATTTGTTTGTTTGTCAATCGCTTACAAGATAATATGTATAAGTATAAACATAATTATGAATACATGAAATGGATACATATAAGAAAAATAAAAAGAAACAATAGGACAGGGATGGTAGGCATGTTTGTGCACTTATGCACACCCCCTACAGACCTCTCAGGAAAGCGGTGAGGTCAATAGTAGACAGTCTAAGGTTAAAGTTTTTGGGATTTGGGGAAGAAACCACAGAGTCAGATAAAGTATTCCAGACACTGACCACTCTGCTGCTGAAGTCATATTTCCTGCAATCAAATTTGGTGCAGTTTACCTTGAGTTTATATCTATTGTGTGCTTTTGTATTGTTATGGTTGAAGCTGAAGTACTCATTTACAAGTAGGATATTGTAATGTATGATTTTATATAGTATACTTAGATCGGACTGAAGGCAGCGTAGTTCTTAGTTTTCTAGGTCTAGAATTTCAAGTCTGGTGGCATAAGGTATTCCGCAACAGTTAGAGGAGTGAAGAAGTCTTCTTGTGAAATATTTCTGGACTTTCTCAACTGTGTTAATATCAGCTATGTAATGCAGGTTCCAGTCTGATGAGCTGTATTCAAATTTTGGTCTAGCAATTTTTTTGTATGCTTTAGTTAAGTTCTTAAACTATGGTTTGTTGAACAACAAAGAATGGTTTGTTGTTCAATGAAGAATGGTTGCGGGAATTGAGTATGGCTAGTCTAGAGGAAAGAAAAACAAGGGGAGATATGATAGCAATGTTTCAATATTTGAGGGAATGCTTCAAAAAACAGGGGGTCAACCTATTTTCCAAAGTCCCAGCAAGCAAAATAAGAAACAGTGGATGGAAACAAATCAAGGAGAGAAGCAACTAAGGAGAATTTTCACAACTGTGAGAACAATCAATCAGTGGAACACTTGCTTTCAGAAGTTGTGGGGGCTCCATCACTGGAGGCCAAAAGACCTCAAAATTTCCTTCCAGTTCTGTTATTCTGTTAATTCCCTGATTTACCTAACATGCTAACCATAAAAGAAAGTATAATGTGAAAGCTGCATATAGAAAATGAAACATTAAACTCCGAGTTTCTTTTCATATAAACTATTGCTATATTTAATTGTCTTCCTAAAATCAAACATCTGAACATACTATCCATAGATTATCCACTTCCCTATCCATTTTAGGCATGGGGAATATAAGAAGTGTTCATATCAAAGCCAACAAAAGCTGATTTATTTATTTCTTTGTTTTGTTTAGCAAACCAGGCTTCAAATTTGGCACGTATGCACCTCTTGGCTTCTAGGTGCTCACTAAGAAAGCATTTTTTGAAACGACCACCAGAGAATTAATATTTTTTATATTATTATTAACATGCTCTGATGCTAAAGAGTTCTACTAATTCCCCCTCCCCACATGAAAAGAAATCTGTTCCAAATGCAAAACACAAGCAGAGAAGGCCCGGTCCCACTGCACTTACAGATGCAAAGAGGATGTAAAACGTTTAAAAAAGCTTGCCATCCATTGGAAAACGCTATGCATCCGTTGTGTACTCACTGCATACGTGTTTCATAGGCTCTATCCATCAAGCATCCGTCCACTGCGATTTCATCCACGCAAGAAGTTTTGAGCTGCACAAAACTTTGTGAACGGATGAACTTTCTGCCGCATACGATGTACATCCGCGACATATACGGGCAACAAACATTCTATGTCCGTTATCATCCATTAAACGTCCACTGTATCCTCTCTGCATCCTCTGGCCATCCCCTCAACTCACATCTGCTGCAGCTGAAAATGGAAATAGGGAGGAAACAAAAGGTACACGGAATGTCTACACAGTGTCAGTAGCATGGAAATAGATGGAAAAAACGTTTGTATCTGGGATGTATCTTGTATATTTAGGATTTCTGCGGTATGTCTAGAGTATGTAGAAGGACACCTCGCGGACAACCAATATTTTCTATAAAAAGGGGGAGAAAATAATCTGGATCGCTGGTATGGTGGACCATAGAGTCCCACTATGCTTGCACTGGAGGTTTATCTATCCCACAACTATCCTTATCTATCCCACAAGCATGCAAAGTCTTAACCATTTTTTCAGTTTTCACCAACACTTTATTAAGTAAACAAAATGAACCAAGTAAACTAAGTGTCTTAAGCAAAGATTGTCAGGTCCAATACTGATGACAGATTGTCCGTTGATGGGCTTGGCTGTGGGGTGGAGGAAGGAGGAGTGTAGTGGGGCTGTCTGGTCTGCAGCTGGGTGAGGACTGGTGTCTGTGGCGTCTGATGAATCTGGGCCTGGACTGGGAAGTTCTGCTCCTGCTGTGGGAAGTCCTGGTAGTCGTAGCCTTGGTAGGTGAGGGGCTGTTGAAAGCCGTGGAAGGGCTGTGACATCGCCTGGGGTAGAGGAGCAGACCTGGACTGGGTAGGAGCAAGTTCAGCTGGGCCTTGAGGGTTGTGCAGAAGTGCTGTGATCTTCTGCTTCATCACCTGGTACTGGGCCTCGGGCAGGTCCCTCAGGGTCTGGCTCACGTAGGTGATGAAGGGCTTCTGGCCCGAGGATGCTCTGTCCAAGTGGACCAGCTGAGAGAGAAGTTCTGTGTTGGTCTTCATTGTGTCCCTGATCTCCAACAGCACACTGTGGTCCTGGCCCTCCAGTCTGCCTCTCTGCCTGCATCCTCTGAAGCTGGGGGTGGGGGTGGGGGTGGGTTGGCCTCTGGTGGCTGCTGCTTTTTCCTCCATTTCTGACAGCGTCATCCTCCATGGGATCCTCCAAATCTGCTTGCATGGGGAGTGCAGCTGTCGGGGGTCTCTGCCGTGGGGCCCTCTGAAGACACCTGCCTGGACAGGCTCGCTGGCTCCTGGCTGGAAGAGGACTGGCTGTCTGTGGGCTGTCTGAGGGAGAGGGGTCTCAGGGAGGCTGCTCCTCGGTGATGGATCTCACCCTCCAGGAAACTGCACTTGGCCATGACGTACATCTCCCGGTCAGTGAGCTTGACAGCGGCCTGCCCGGATTTCTTGAGGTGTAGCTTGCCATATCAGGTGTGCATGTGCTTCCACCATCCTAGGAGTACTTCTGCAGTGTACCCTAGGCTCTCTGCCTTGTTTCTCCAAGCTGCCTGCTTCTTGGTGTCGCGATAGAGTCTGTGGCCCTTTCTCCAGAGGTACTCGTTCTCCCTCAGCCATTCCAGCACCTCATCCTCATGCTCCTCAGAAATGGTGTACTGTTTCCTCTCTCCCTTCTCCTTCCCTTGCCTCTTCCTCCCTCTGGCAGGGGCTTCAGCAGCAGGGCCTTCAGGGGCTTGAGCAGCAGGGCCTTCAGCAGCAGGGCTTTGAGGGCCTTGGGGCTGGTCCACCACAGCAGCAGCAGCAGCAGCAGCTTCAGAGTCAGTGCCAGGGGGTGGGATGCTGGTTCTGGCCTTCTTTAGCTTGCCAGGGCTTGAACAAGTTGGCACAGGCTTCCTCTTCTTACCTGACTGATGAACCATGGTGTACCTGCAAGATGTATGTGACAGCACATCTTTCCCCTGTATGCTGACTGCGTGCGTGCTGCATCCTTTTATATCCGCGGAGCTGATGCAATTCATACTCCCCATATGCGCAGTGAATGCTTTGCATCCGATATACATCCACACGACATCCCCTTTGTTTCCTGTAGGCGGCTGTGATGCATCTGCTTCATCTGCTATGCGTCCGCTTTGAAATTCTCTCCCAGAACTTCTTCGGATGTGTCATCTGCTTCCATCCGCTTTTATCTGCTAGGCTTCCTATGAACACCTGTTTAACATCCCCGCTACATACTTCTCACGTCTGTTCTTTTCCATTCTTTTCCATTCTGTTTATGCAAATTTTCACCACTTTTTGGAGCGGATGACAACGGATGGAGCCACTCCCAAAATTTTGCTTGTCCGCTGTGTCCTTTTTGCATATGTTTTGCATCCGTTGGCCAGTGGGACCGGGCCTTTAGTTTCAGTTTTAGTTTCACAGCGCCAAGCAGCTTTAGTACAGAACACTTGAGCTAAGCCAAGCCCAGGTTCCTTTCTGTCTCCTTCTTGCTCACACAGCAAATACTGTTTCAGTTTCCAAACAACCCTCAACTCTCTCACACACTTACAGGACACTAACCAGATGAGTATTGATGGTTGCTGGCAGACAGAGGCAGAATTTTCCCCTTATTTTCCTCCCCAAGAACTAAGCCCAACCACATAGTTTTATAGCGAAGCACAGGTATCGAGCTGGTATTTAGATACAGAGAAGAAATTATGCCAAGTCTCTGTTATATTAGATTTTTCTCTTAAGAACTTCAAACTCATCCTAGACCTATTGCAATCTGAAGCCTCGACAAATTTTTTTTCCCCATGAGCCTCTTTCTCTGGGCAACAAGACACCACAACTAGCAAGCAGAGGAGTCAACATAAATAAAACAGGAGAGAATTTCTTCTCCTCTACTTCAGCAATATTTTATCCTTCAGAATTCAAAGTTTTGCTTTAAATTCTGCATATCACAGCCATACTAAATATCGCCTCAGACAAGGCACAAAGTTGCTGAGTAAGACCCTTGCAAATCAGGAGGCTTTTTCATAAGGCCAACATGCATAATTTATATCTGCATACAATTAGCCTGTTTACATTTATACATTTTCAGTTTCCTTTTATGTGAAGCATTCCAAAAGATGCTTGGTAATGCATTCATAGAGAAAGAAAGAAAGTAAAAAAAAACAACAACACCCATCTCTTTCTTTTTAAAATAAAAGCT
Organism: Laticauda colubrina; assembly: GCA_015471245.1. Classification (NCBI taxonomy): domain Eukaryota; kingdom Metazoa; phylum Chordata; class Lepidosauria; order Squamata; family Elapidae; genus Laticauda; species Laticauda colubrina. The sequence continues at coordinate 3,609,429 of BLBF01000063.1, forward strand.
TCAGGACCAAGCAATTGATAAAACCTAACAACTGATAAATACTTTATGAGGAAAGGGAAAGGGGAAAGGTATGTTTTGTTCAAACAGTATGATTATATTGACATTATTGAAAGTTTTGCACTTTTGGGAAGTTTGGCATTATTTCAGCTGCAAGTTCATGGTTACTTCATGAAATAGCTTTGCATTCCATTTTTAATTCCCAGGATGAAAGTATTTTATCCCATGCTAACAACTCTCTAAAGACTATTTTTAGTAGCGCATTCTCCTCCCCCCCCCCCCCCCAGTATGGAGAAGTAAAGCCCCTGTCACACAGCACCAAAGGATGGAAAGAGGATGTCCACTGAACAAGGCTGGGGGAAAGTTGCAGAACAGTGGTATCAGAGGTGGAACTTCCCTCACACCATTGGAGCCATAGATGGGAAGCACGTGGCCTGCAAAGCTCCAACCAAATCAGGGTCCACTTATTTCAACTCCAAGGGCTTCTTCAGCATCATCCTCTTCGCCATGGTTGATGCTGACTACAAGTTCATGGACATCGATGCTTCAGGCAACGGCTCATCTTCAGATGCCCAGGTATACAACGCCAGTGACCTCAAGGAGGAGCTGGAACGCAACCTCATCATGGGCTTCCCAGATCCAGACCCCCTGCCCAACGACACACAAGATGTGCCCTACTTCATCGTGGGGGATGATGCCTTCTCCCTCAGAACCTACCTCATGAAGCCCTACACCTCCAGATGCCTTACCCGTGAAGAGAGGATTTTCAACTACAGGCTGTCCAGGGCAAGGCGGGTGGTGCAGAACGCCTTTGGCATCCTGGCCAAGAGGTTCCAGGTACTTCTCACCACCATGCAGCATTGCCCAGAGACTGTGAGGAGGATCCTAGAAGCTTGCTACATCCTGCACAATCTCATGCGCACCCGCTACCCAGTGTTGCAGAACAGGCTCGTGGACCTCCAACAAGGCAATGGGGACATGGAGCCTGGTGAATGGAGGCAAGGGGAAAACCTGATATATACTGTGGATGTGCAAAGCCCCAACAGAGCTTCACGTGAACGGAAGAAGCAGCGCAACCTCCTGAAACACTGGTGCAACTCCCCAGCTGGAGCAGTGGACTGACAAGACAGGATGGTAGATGCTTAATGGATGCTTCCTTCAGCCTGTCTCATCACACTGATGAGATTGCGCCATGTATGTTGAGTGGCCCTACAATGAACAGGGCATTTAATAAAGAGTTGTGTTTATGTTGAAATGTGTGGATGAATGATAACATTGTTATTGATAATAAAGGGCCATAGGTGTGGCACCTGGGAGGGTGGACCATACAGTCCCACTATGCTTGCACTGGAGGCTTATCTATCCCACTGCTATCCTAACTCATCCCACAGCTATTACCCATTCCAAAGGTATCCCTGCCCATCCCACAGCTATTACCCATCCCAAAGGTATCCCTGCCCATCCCACAGCTATTACCCTTCCCAAATGTATCCCTGCCCATCCCACAGCTATGACCCATCCCACTGCTATCCTAACCCATCCCACAGCTATTACCCATCCCACAGGTATCCCTGCCCATCCCACTGCTATCCTTACCCATCCCACAAGCTTGCAAAGGCTTAAACCATTTCTAAAAGTTTCCACCAAGACTTTATTTAATAAAATAAATGAAGCAAGTGTGTGAAACAAAGATAATCTTTATTAATAACAAGCTGTAAAAGAAAAATGACCCAAGTGTCCCAAGCAAAGATAAAGTCAACAGGTAGCCACCCAGTCTCTGGCACTCTTCTCAGTCACTCTGAGGCGTGCCCATAGTCTCTGGGGTGAAGGGTCCAGGTGCTGTGGAGGTGGCTGCTGCTGGAGTGCTGGTCTGAGGCGCCATTGGGTTGCCTGCCCCCGAGAGGACAACAGGGGACGGTGTGTGGAGGAAGCTCTCAGAAAGCTGGCTCAGTCCTGTGATGTTGAGAGCCCCTTCCTCCAGGACATGGGATGTCAGCCCCAATACCAATGACAGATGTTCTGAGGCCGGGCTTGGCTGTGGGATGGAGGAAGGAAGAGTGTAGTGGGGATGTCTGGTCTGCAGCTGAGCGAGGTGAGGTGTGGGTGGCATCTGTGGTGTGGGTGACATCTGTGGCATGGGTGGCATGGGTGGCATGGGTGGCATCTGTGGCGTGGCTGGCATTGGTGGCGCCGGTGGCATCGATGGCATCGGTGGCGTTCGATGTACCTGTGCCTGGACTGGGAAGGGCTGCCTGTGCTGCTGGAGCTCCTGGTAGCCGTAGCCTTGGTAGGTGAGGGCCTGTGGAAAGCCTTGGAACGGCAGTGACATCACCTGGGGTGAAGGAGCAGACCTGGACTGGGTTGGAGCAGGTTCAGCTGGGTCTGGAGGGTTGTGAAGAAGACCGGTGATCCTGTCCTTTATCACCTGGTACTGTGATTTGGACATGTCCAGGAGGGTCTGGTTGATGTACGTGAGGAAGGGCTTGAGGATGGTATGTCGATGTGTACCAGCTGAGAGAGGAGATCTACGCTGCTTTTGATGGTGTCCCTGATCTCCAGCAGGACAGTGTGGCTCTGCCCCTCCGGTCTGCCTCTCTGCCTGCTTTCTGGGGAGGTGGAGCTGGGGGTGGATGTGGGTTGGTCTCTAGTGGAAGTGCCCTCTCCTTGCTCCCACTGCGTCAGGGGGTCCTCCACGCGCTCCGCCACGGGGAGTGCAGCTGTCGTGGCATGCTCCACAGATACCTGCCTGGACACAGGAGCTGACTCTTGGCCAGAAGAGGACTGGCTCTCTGCGGGCTGCCTGAGAGAGAGGGTTGTGAGAGGGGCTGCTCCTCGGTGGAGGATCTCACCCTCCAAGAAGCTGCACTTGGCCATCACGTAGGTCTCTCGGTCTGTCAGCTTGACCGTGGCCTGGCCAGATTTCTTGACGTGTGCATGTGCTTCCACCAGCCGAGGAGCACCTCTGAAGTGTATCCCAGGCTCTCCACCTTCTCTCTCCAAGCAGCCTGCTTCCTTTTGGTGTCTCGATAGAGCCTGTGTCCCTTCCGCCAAAGATACTCATTCTCCCTCAGCCATTCCAGCACCTCATCCTCATGTTCCTCTTCGATGGAGTATTGCCTCCTCTCCCGTTCTCGTTCACGCGTATGCCTCTTCCTCCCTCTAGCAGGGCCATCTGGGCCCTCATCAGAGGGGCTTTGAGGTTGTTGGGGCTGCTCCACCACACCACCACCAGCAGCAGCAGCAACAACAACAGTAGCAGCAAAAGCAGGACTAGCAGCACCAGCAGCACCAGGATCAGCAACAGCAGAGTAAGCACCAGCAGGACCAGGAGCACCAGCAGGACCAGCAGGACCAGGAGCAGTGCCAGTAGAGTAAACCCCAGCACCAGTAGCAGCACCAGCAGAGTAAGCACCAGCAGAAGCACTAGCACCAGGAGCAGCGCCAGCAGAGTAAGCACCAGCAGAAGTACCACCACCAGAAGCAGCATCAGCAGGGTAAGCACCAGCGGAAGCACTAGCACCAGGAGCAGCACCAGCAGAGTAAGCCCCAGCAGAAGCCCCAGCACCAGGAGCAGCGCCAGCAGAAGCTGCAGCACCAGAAGAGTCAGCCCGAGCAGCAGAAGCCCCAGCAGAAGCAGAGTCAGGGCCAGGGGGTGGGATGGTGGCCCTGTCCCTCTTGCCAGGGCTGGCAGCAGATGCCACAGGCTTTCTCTTCTTCCCCATGGTTGTTGGCTGGCTGGCTGGCTGGAGCTGTGTCTGGCAGCAGGTCTTTCCTCTGAATGGTGACCTGCTTGCGAGCTGCTTCCCTTTATATCCGCGGGGCTGATGCAATGCATCCTCCACGCATGCGCAGTGAATGCTTGGCATCTGCTAGGCATCCGCTAGGCATCCGCTAGGCTTCCGCTCTGCATCTGCTTCATCTGCTCGGCATCCGCTCTGCATCCGCTCTTTCCGCTGCGCGTCCGCTTCGCTGTGCTCCCCCGGAAGCCCTGCGGATGTGCCATCAGCTTCCATCTGCTTCCATCTGCTAGGCTTCCATGGAGCATCCGCTTTCCATCCTGGCTACGTCCTCCCCCCATCTGTTCCTTTCCGTTGTTGTCCACTCTGCTTATGCAAATTTGGGGCACTTTTGAGAGCGGATAACAATGGATGGAACATTTTCTCGTCTGCTATGTCCTTTTTACATACATTTTGCACCCATCGGCCTATGTGACAGGCCCTTTAATGAAGGGAAGGACTTCACATGTTGAAATTTCAGTCTATTATGTGAAAAAGATGGCAATTTCCTGTTGATTTATGTCACCATAAAATAATACCTATGTATTACCAGTAATGTTTTACATACAAAGCAGAATATATTTTCACCAATAGCTACAGCTCTCTGAATTTAATGCCCCAAACAAATACTAGCATATTTGCGGAATCTGACATCAATATATCTTATAGATAAGAAATGCATTTTTTATAAATTTCCCTCCATCAGAATAAATTATAAATCAAAATTAAATATCTGTGTATTAACAGAAAATACCATTGGTGGCAGGTCCTTAAATAAATAGTGGTGAGGATGTGTTTGAGGGGGTAAAATTTTAAACCAGCAACAAAACCTGAAGAGATTTTTATCTACATACTAGCCAATGATTATAACTTATCATACAGAATGTGTTTATGAAAATTCAAGCAATTAAATTGTTTGCAATTATATTGTCAGATACTGTACTGGATACCTTTTCAGAGAATTCCTTTGAAATTATAGGAAGAATGCAACAAGAATTATCCTCAAAAAATATTTCTAATACAGCTTGATAGACAATAATCATCTTGCAAAGAAATTGATATTCTGCATTTTCCACAACCTTTTTCTATTTCTAGGATTGATAGGGCTTCTCTATCAAAATTCTTAGGACAGATGCTTGATCAAATGATATTGCACAACATTTGTTTACATGTGGCAATCATTTTGTTCTAATATCTGTGAAAGCCAATAGCTCAATGATAGCAATATTGTGACCTACTTTTATATTGGCATTCTAGCTGCATTTTCTATTATATGTCAGAACACTGAAACATATCTTTCCATAAGTACCTGAACAATTCATAGGAAAAATGAATGAAAATTAAGGCAATTTGTTAATTTTGCAGCACCGCTATTGCAAAAAGGACAAGAAGCTTCAGGGTCAATTGAGAGACAAAGCTATCAAAGTATTCCTTCCTTTTCTCCCTGGACACTTTCTTCTGAGTATCTCCAAAACTATGTTTTTCCTATCTTTTTATGACCCGTGTGATTGCTACAAAATATTTTATCTGAAACCTTTAAAGGTTTCCACCAGGATACAATTCTCATTTAATCAATTGAAATGTCTTTTGGTTTGGTTTTTCTTTTACAAGGCTCATGTGTTTTATTTCAAACTGCCAGAAATTTGATAAATGCAATAATTATTATTTTGAGCAATCCTAAACAGATGGTCCTATATCCAACACTCCTTAGCTAACTGCTTTTGTGTTGGAAGATAGAAATGCTGGTCAGATGTGTAACACAACAGAGGTGGTATTCAGTAGGTTCTGACCAATTCTGGAGAACTGGTAGCAGAAATTTTGAGTAGTTTGGAGAACCGGCAAATATCACCTCTGACTGGCCCCATCCCCATCTATTCTCTGCCTCCTGATTTTATTTATTTATTTTATTGCCCTGCACAGGAGAACAGAGCTGGAAAGCAGGTTAGTGGGGTGGGAAGGGAATGGAGATTTTACTGTATCCTTCCCCTGGAGTGGGGTAGAAATGGAGATTTTGCAGTATCCTTCCCCTGCCATGCCCAGCAAGCTATGCCCACCAAGCCATACCACACCCATCAAGCCATGCCCACCAAGCCATGCCACACCAACAGGTAATAAAAAATTTTTGAATCCCACTACTGCAGTGGTCCTCAACCTTTTTTGTACTAGGGACCAGTTTCACACAGAAACACTTTTTCAAGGACCGGCAAAATCAATTCTTCCCCAATAGTAAAGGGTTTCTTTACTATTTCTTTACTAAAAACATATTTTTATATATATTTTAATCATGATTATTCATTCTTTGCGGCCTGGTACAAAATGATCCACGGAGCGGTACCGGTCCGGGCCCCGGTGGTTGGGAACCCCTGCACTACTGAATACAACTTTAGATTCTTTAGCTTTGTGATGAAGCTAATTCTCTTTATATCCTTTATCATGAGGAGATGTTCGAATGGGAATGGGTATACATAGCAACATTGAATTTTGGGACCTCAGTCATGCAAGATTATGAATAAAGGAGAAACCTAAGTGTTACAGCTCTATGTAAATCGGTTTTCCTTGTCATAATGAATGGAGCCAGAAGTACTGCACACAACTTTGGAATGAGAGTCATAGGACCTTCCCTGCAGTGCATTCATCAAAAATGTAGACTAAGGAAGATTTATTTAGGCAGCAATCCTTTTCACATTTATTTGGAATGACCTCCCACAAAATTCTCACACATGTCTTCTACTTGTTTTCTGACTGCTACAGTTCCAATAACATGAAGAATATATTATCTAAATAATTGTTTCTGTATAAATCATTTTTAAAGAAAAAAGGCAGGGTATTTACAATTTGTTATGTAAAGCCCTCAGAGTCTGATAGTGTTCAGAATAAAAATAAATAAAACATCATAATTCTCAATGCTCTATTCTTTTATATGCCAATATAGCTTATTAAAATGAAATATTTTTTGCATACAAATGCAATTGTTTTTATTATATGTATTATAATATATTACATATATTATATATCAAATAACATTTTTAAAATGCATTTATGAGTTGCAAATTGTCACCAGAGTAAACTTTGAAGAGAATATCTAGATCTTTCACTTTTTTTTGTTAAGTTATAAACTAGCATATTTAGATATAAAATATTTGCTTTTTCTATACCTTCAGAGATTGCCCTTCATGGCTGCTGTTTCTTTTGTACTTTTTCTAATTGCTCTATTTCATACTGATATATTGAAATATGCATAAATATACATGTAACTCAGGATCCCTTGCTATCTGCTCATATATATTCAAACATCAGCCTATCCACCAAATCCCATCACACACACAAGTAGGTAAAGTTCACAAAAATGTCAATGCAAAAGACAAGTTGATACATTAATCCATTTTTTGCTGAAGGAAAGAAAAGTACAATATTAGGTTAAAGAATAAATACTATACAATATTGAATCATTTTTAACCCTATGTATAAAATTATACTGAATTTATGGCATAATCCGATTCATGTCTACTCAGAAATGCAATGAATTCAATGCAGATTGTTCCAAGACTACTCATTGTATGAGCCAGCAGTATGAATTGGCAACCCAGAACTGAAGAAGCCTTTTATGAGAAGTGAAAAACAAAGAAAGTCCACTTGCCTTTTGAGAAAGCACCCTTGGAATAACCATGACCTGAATGAGTGTCAATCTTCATAGCCATTCAAGAATTGTCAATTTCAAATTCTTCTTGGGTTGGAGAGATGGTTAGAATTGCACATATAACTGTAGGAGAATAAAAGAAGCATTTGAGGTCTGCAAAGTTCATGCAGAAGAGAAAAGTGGGGCTGCAAATATCTCTGGGAGAGAATAAGGCATCTTCCACTTTCAAGAATAGGAAAACAAAAAGCCAAATATTTACCTACATTCGTACAAAATGTGCTCCAGGTCCCTTCTATTAAATATTGTCACTTCTGGGACCTAGAAAGCCTTCTCTGTTGCAGTGCCCTGACCTCTCAAACAATTCCTTTCAATGTTATGGATGTGCCCAAGCTCCTGGGGGTTCCTCCAAGCCCTTAAAACTTGGATTTGTTCACCATGCTTGTTTTTAGTCATGCACTGACCACACCCACACCCAGTTTAGCGAAGGGGGGGGAAGTAATGATATGTCACATGACAACAACATGACGCTTTGAATTTGACATCCCTGGTCTAGGCTGTCTTGTTCTGTCTATATTTTAATTGTCTTAACTAGGTATCAGACTTTGTAATCTAATGGATTATGGGTGACCAATACAAATTAAATGGTAGGAATAAATAAATAAATAAGTTTTATTGGAAATAAATACCATAATGTTTCATGGGTTCCTTCTTCTAGAGCAGGGGTAGGGAAACTTGGCTCTTTTATCACTTATGGGCTTCAACTCCCAGAATTCCTCAGTGAGCCATAAAAGGTTCCCAATCCCTGGCCTACTGGAACCAGTAGTAGTAGTGATAAAAGAGCCATGCTTCTCTACCCCTGTTCTAGAGAAACTGGCTGCCAATTGTTCAATCAATCAATCAGAATAGAGCTGGATGGGGCCTTGGAGGTCTTCTAATCCATCACCCTATTCAAGCAGGAGATCCTACACCATTTCACACAAGTTACTGTCCAGTCTCTTCTTAAAAACCTCCAGTGATAAAGTTCCATGATTTAAATAACATCCTTGGTTCTCATTGTATAAAATTTTGATGCAAGTAAATCTTGCATCAAGAGATAAATTAAGTACATGGTCCACAATAGTGATTTTTTGAGTTGAAGGGAAAAATGAAACCAAAAAAGTAAAGTATCAAAAAAGCAATACAACTCAATGATGAAGACTAAAAGAAATGTGATTGCTGCTGTGAACCCAAATTTCTGTGAGACTGAATCATTTATTTTTGACTTATTTTCAGGACCTGTGAATAAGAGAATACTGAGTTACAGTATTTAGTGTACTGAGATTTTTGAAAGCTCACTTGACATGCATTTTAGACATAAAGCCAATTATTTATGTTTAATTCTCCCATGAAATTTAATTGGTTTTTGCTAAACTTAACTCCCTACTTCTAAATCATGTTCTTTCCAAGCTTCTTGTTATAATGGATACAGAGAATAAGAGCTGTCCCACTGGTATAACAAATATGTGTTGGACTACAAATTCTTTCTAACTTACATTCACTATGTAAATCTAGAACAGTATTACATTCTCAGCCAAACAAATATGGCAGAACTATTAGAATGTCTACACATCCTGGAAAATTTGTACACATAGCCATCAGTACTACCAATCTGATATATTCAGGTTTCAATAACAAGTCATACCATATCAAATGTTTGAAGAGAAGAAAAAAAAACAACCTTTTTTTTGCTACAGAATGAATTAAAATGACCAGTCAGACAAAATGAAATGACTTGGAGATTATAAAAAAAAGTGCAGACGATATAAATCATGCTAAAGTCTGAGTGATTCATGACAAGTTGGTCAAGCCCATGGCAAGATCCATGACTATTTAATAGTTCCTACAATAATTCATGAATGATGTATGAGATTGATGCTTCTGCAAAGAAAATGTATTCTTTTAGCCACATTTTTGTTAGCATCACAATGGCCAATGTACTGGAAGAAAAATACAATATTCTTACAATAAAATTGCCAATCTACAAACAAATTAAGTAGGTAAATAACTATATCACTTAGGTAAATGAAGATATAATGATTCATGGAACTATAAATGTTATGGGACCAAGGAGAATTAATCCTGAACTCTTTTGGTATTTTGTACACAACATTATAGTCAGATTCAAGGATTTTTCCATCAGATCAGAATTCTGTTCTGCACAGCTCAGTGAGCTGCATAGGAAACAATCACAGGCTATGAGGTTAATAGATCCATTCTGCTGCTTGAAAATTAGGCCTGAATCACATATTATATTAAGGACATAATCAGAAGTCATCTGGCCTGGAATTGTGACTGATATTTTAGTGCATGGCGAAGAGAGGTTTCAACTCAGATATTTTTTTTTTAAAGTCTCCATGTACTGTGTTAATCAAGATTTAGAGAAAAATATAGTGCTCTAGTATTCATGGTCTCAGTCTGGTGTCATTTGAAGCTGCTCTTTTCAAGTAACTGCACTCTTCAATCGTGGTTGTTCTTCTTACACTATGCAGAGATGGGGAACTGTATCACCCAGGGACCAGATCCCAACTTCTACCTATATGGTGGGTGGCCAATATGCAAACATAGGACTAAGCAGAACAATGGTAAGAAATGAGAGCTGGTGTTTAAAAATCACTTACGTTGTTACCTATTTCTCTATTTATAGTGCCTCATAGTGAGGCACTATGCCTCATAGTGAGGCACTATGCCTCATAGTGAGGCACTATGCCTCATAGTGAGGCACTATGCCTCATAGTGAGGCAATTTAATTAATTAAAATTAATTTAGCTTAATTTTATAAAAGTGCTCTTTGCAGAGGAAAGCACAGAAATACCATTTATCTGTTCTCCAGGAATCATTTACAGAAGACACTCATCATACAAATACACTGAATCGTAAAATGTAGATCTTACTTCCTGTAAACAGGTAAACAAAATCCAACAAACAGTCCAAATCACACATGGTTAAAGCAGGTAGTATTCAATACAATAAGTCCAGGGATAATCAAAAAACAAAGTCCAGTATCATAAACAAAGTTCAGTAAACTGAGTTTGCTAACAGTTTGCAAGACTCACAGCAATTCCAGCAGAACGACGATCAGGCAAAAGGCAATAGGGAAATGCAAGAATACAAACCAGGTTTCCGGCTCCATCATATGGCCATCGGAGGAACCTCAGCCAATCACAATTACAGCACTCTCTTAAAGATACTGTTTTGTTCGGAAAACACACGAGGTAGACCGGGTTCCAACAACAAATACTTTATTGTAAACTAGTCAGTAAAAAGGAATGCTTGGCTGAAGCCGGGGCCAGCCTTTTATACAGGCTGGCTTGCCTGATTGCAGCCAATGGCAGTTGTTTAGATTTGCCGCCTTTTTGGCAGCTCTTTGGATTGGTTCCTAGTGAACCAATCCAGTGTTCATTATATTAGCCAATCAGGTTTGTAGATTTGGAGTCATCCACTTTACTTACAGAACACCCCTCCCCCCTTAGTTCAGTCCTACGTGGTGACGTAGTCTCGCAGGTAGGTGGGGCTTTTCCGGACTCGACTTGACCTGCGCGGTTCATTTTCAGTGAAGACTTCGACCGGTTCGGATGGGGCTGCTGTGTCATCCGTCCTTCTCTCTGGAACCGTCTGGAAGGGTGAGTCAGCCATTTTACCGCCGCCTGAGTTTCTTAGGCCGGCGGTTTTGCCGCTCCCTCCCGTTTCCTCTGGGCAGGTCGAGCTGGCTTGGCTGGCCCCTTCCGATGGGCTCTTTCCGCAAGTCTCTTCAAACAGTGAGTCTTTTATTTGCTCTTTTTGTTCGTATTGTTTGTTAGGTTTAGTTTTAAACAGTTCTTTATTTGTTTCTCGCCTTTCCCCCCCCACCTTGGTTTGCATTTCGCCGGTTTTTTCGGTGAATGTTTGTAAGTCTGTGGTTCTTTCTATAATTCGAGATCGAAGCTGGTCTATGTGCCGCTTCCATTCCCTGCCATCGTCTACTTTTACTCGGTAGGATTTGGGGCCTGTAATTTGGATAATTTGTCCTGGTAGCCACACCGGGTCCCCGGTGAAGTTTTTGGCGTATACCAAATCGTCTATTTCGAATTGTCTGAACCGTGTAGAGGATTCAGGGGGGTTTTCTGGGGTAAAATTTGGGTGTAACCTATCCAGGTGAGATCTTAATTTTCACCCCATGAGTAATTCTGCTGGTGACTTATTTGTTATAGTACTGGGAGTTATGTGCTGGAGTGTGAGCAAACGGTTTACTTTCTGTTGGATATCTCCAGCGTCCATTCGTTCCAACCCTTCTTTGGTAAACCGGACCATTCTCTCAGCCCTGCCGTTCGCAGCCGGGTGAGCCGGCGCGGTTAGTGCATGTCTTATACCTAGGGAGGCTAGGTATTGCTCAAATGGTATGCTGGTTAGCTGTGGCCCGTTATCTGAGACGAGAACGTCCGGTATGCCATGGGTGGCAAAAAGGCTGTCCAGTTTTTTTATTACAGCTTCTGTTGTCGTTGATGGCATAATTTTTACTTCAAGCCAATTTGAATAGGCATCAACGACAATCAGAAAGGTATGCCCTTTTGTAGGCCCCGCGAAGTCAATGTGTATTCTTGACCATGGTCCTCGAGGGGTTTCCCAGTCCTTAACGGGTGTTTTTGGTGGGGATGGTCTGATTGCCTGGCATTTGTGGCATGAGCTTACCCAATACTCTATGTCCTTATCAATACCCGGCCACCACACATAACTTCTGGCAAGGCTTTTCATCTTAACCATTCCCGGGTGCCCTTCATGTAACAGCTTAAGTACCCTGGGCTGTAATTTGGCAGGGATTACTACCCGATCACCCCACAACAAACACCCCTTTTGGATAGAAAGTTCAGTCTGTCTGGACCGGAAAGGTTTAAGGTTTTCAGTTTTTTGATTCTCCGGCCAGCCTTTACCTACCCAGCTAAGAACGCGGGCAGTCAATGAGTCTTTCGCGGTGGCTCTGGCGACATCATACGCCGATATGGGTAGATCGGGGCAAGTCTCGATTTGTAGCGTTGTCATCGCTGGTGCCGGGTCTGCGTCGGTTGCTGGTAAGGGTGCTCTACTCAAAGCGTCCGCATGGGAAATTTGTTTCCCTGGCCGGTGTGTCAGAGTGTAGGAATAAGCTGCTAGGAACTCTGACCATCTCGTCATTCTTGGGGACAGTATATTAGGTGTTGCCTTGTTTCCCGCCAAAATCCCCATTAGCGGTTTGTGATCCGTTATGATTTGAAAAGTCCTCCCATATAAGTATTCGTGGAATCGTTTTACTCCAGCGACAATTGCTAGAGCTTCCCTGTCCAATTGGCTATAATTCCGCTCGGTTTTTGATAGAGTCTTAGAGTAATATGCGACGGGTGCTTCTCTGCCATCAGGTAGTTGGTGGCTCAGGATGGCACCTACTCCATATGGTGAGGCGTCGCAGGTCACTGTTGATGGCAGAGTGTCGCTAAATTGGATGAGGACGTTGGTTGATGTTAGCAAGCTTTTAATATTTTGGAAGGCTTTTTTTTCTTTGTAACCCCAAGTCCAAGTTGCCTTTTTGTCTAGCAGACGGTGTAACGGTTCTGCTATAGTGGCTTTGTTTGGCAGGAACACGTTATAAAAATTAATTAATCCTAAGAACGCTTGTAGTTCTGTTTTATTTCTTGGTTCAGGAGCGTCTTTGATCGCTTTAACTTTTTTATCTGTGGGGTGGATACCCTCTCTGTCTATTGAGTAGCCCAGGAATTCGACGCTGTTCTTAACTAAACAGCACTTTTCTCTTTTAACCTTGAGGCCAGATTCCCTAAACTTAGTTAGAACCTCTTTCAGTCTGTTCCTTAATTGAGTTTCATCTCTGGCCGAGATTAGGACGTCGTCAAAATAGGGAACGACTCCTTGTATGCCATTTAGAAGGCATTCCATCAGACTCTGGAAGACGCCAGGGGCTACGCTTACTCCAAATTGGAGCCGGTGGCATTTGAATGCGCCCTTATGGGTGACTATAGTCTGTGCTTCTGCTGTTTCTGGGTCCACTGGGAGTTGTTGATAGGCTTGTGCCAAGTCGAGTTTGGCGAAAACTTTGCCTTTTCCCAGGGAATGAAGCAAATGCTGGACTACTGGCACCGGGTATGCGCTTGGTTGTAATGCGTGGTTCAGGGTAGCCTTATAGTCACCACAGATTCTGATGGACCCATCAGGTTTAATGGGTGTGACAATAGGCGTTTCCCACTTGGCATGGTCCACAGGTTCTAACACCCCTTGGGCTATTAATTTGTCCAGCTGTTCCTCTATTTTTGCCTTTAGTGCAAAAGGAACTCGCCTGGCTTTTATTCTTCGTGGGGCTATTTGGGGGTTTAGATTGAAAGAAATGGGGTTTCCCCGATACTTGCCAAGTGAGCCGTCAAAAACGTCCTGGAATTCTCGGATGAGGTCGTCTTCCCAGCCGGTTGTAGTCACTCGATTGACCCCGGTCATCCCGATGCCCAATGGCACGAACCATTCGATGCCCAGGAGGCTTGGTCTGTCTTGGTTGACTATGGTCAGCGGAAGCACCTTGATGTGATTTTTGTAGGCGACTCGGAAATGTCCCATGCCAATCACAGGGATTTGGTTTCCCTGATAGTCCTTGAGGGTTAGGTGCTGCTTCTTCAATTCTTTGGGTTTGATACCTGGGACTAACTGTTTAATTGTGTCCCACGATACCATGGAGAGGAAGGACCCCGAGTCCACTTCCATCTTGCAGTGTTTTCCCTCGATTTCCACGATGACTTTAATTTTTCTCCCACTTTCCGTGTGAGCGCTCTGTATAATGACAGTTTGGTGTGTATTGGCTCGCTTCTCTTGTTGCCATTTTCTTTCGGCTCGTTTAGGCTCGGCTCGTGTTGGGGAATTTCTGCGTCTCGTCGGGCTGTAGAATTTTTTGTTTCTGCAGACCTTCTCGATGTGCCCTCGTTTTTTGCAATGTCGGCAGATGGCATCGAGAAATCTGCATTCGGCTCGTGGATGGTTTCCTCCGCAGCCAGCGCATTCCCGCCAATTTCTCCTTTCGCGCTCTTTTTTGTTCGTGAGCAAACGGTGGACCTCGTCGTCCTCTTCGCTCAATTCATTTGTTTCGCCCGACTCTTCGTAGTGGGTTGTGGTGGCAGGGTGCTTTCTGTCTTTGGCTGGTGTTTCTTCGCTGTGTGTGTTCATCTTTTTAATGGCTACCGCAGATTTTTTCGCGGCTTCAGCGGCTGTAGCTTCCGCGATGGCTTCGGTAACGGTGATGTTGGGCTTGTTGAGCATTTTACTCTGTGCGGTCGAGTCTCTCAGGCCTAGCACCACGCGATCTCTCATTGCCTCATCTATGTTCAAAAATTCACACTCACCCCCTATTTGTCTGAGGGCAGCGATGAAATCGGCGACGGTCTCTCCCTCTGTCTGGTCTCTGCGGTAGAATTCGTGTCGCTTTATTAAGTTAGACACCATCGGAGCGTAGTGTGCTTTGAGGAGTCTCTGCAATTCTGTCCACGTTAGTTGTTTAACGTCCCGGGGCTTCGCGAGGGCCTTTGCCATCTTAAAAACTGTTGGCCCGCAGTGCGTCAGGAACACAGCTCTCTTGCGTTGCTCTGAAATGCCTTCCATTTCATTGCTCTCCAAGTACATTTGGAAGCGATCAGCATAGGAATCCCAATCCTCTTCGTTGGGATTGAAGGGCGCGGGCGGTGCGTTGTTTCCAGACATCTTGGGTGTAATCTGGACTTCTTATCACCGCGTGCAGGTTTTTTCCGTTCAGGACGATCCCACCTTCGTCGCCAGTGTTTTGTTCGGAAAACACACGAGGTAGACCGGGTTCCAACAACAAATACTTTATTGTAAACTAGTCAGTAAAAAGG
Organism: Laticauda colubrina; assembly: GCA_015471245.1. Lineage (NCBI taxonomy): Eukaryota > Metazoa > Chordata > Lepidosauria > Squamata > Elapidae > Laticauda > Laticauda colubrina. The sequence goes on from BLBF01000063.1 coordinate 3,624,728, forward strand.
AACGCTTGGCTGAAGCCGGGGCCAGCCTTTTATACAGGCTGGCTTGCCTGCTTGCAGCCAATGGCAGTTGTTTAGATTTGCCGCCTTTTTGGCAGCTCTTTGGATTGGTTCCTAGTGAACCAATCCAGTGTTCATTTTATTAGCCAATCAGGTTTGTAGATTTGGAGTCATCCACTTTACATACAGAACAGATACAGTAGTATAAAATAACTATTCTGGTTTATATATTGCCAACCCAACTGTTAGGTGGCTATCATTCCTAACAGGAGACACTCAATTGGTGTTTCCTTCTATGTCCCCAGCAAAAACTGGAGCGAAAGACAGGAGTTCACCTCCCCCCACCCTCCCCATGGCAACACTCGAATGCAGGCTTGCTAACTTCTAACCCAGCTTCTTAACCATCTAAGCCACCTTGCTCCTTAATAGAAATCCAAGATATACATTTAGTAAATGATATGTAAAATAGAATTTTAAATAATAATATAAATAGAATAATATATAAAATAGAATTTTATCACGTATACAGTATGCACAATATCTATTACACATTTTTATATATACACACGCACACACATACACACCCACGCACACAGATTATTTGCCACTTGGTAAATATCCCTCCACATCCAACTTTAATGCTTGATTAACAAAAAGAAAGGACACAGATAAATATGTCAAATGCATACCAATTTAAAAGAATGCCTTAAGGCATAATAAAAAAGATCAATGAACATAATAATTTTTAAAACTTCTGGAATAAGTGATAGACTGAGATTTAAAGAGATATCCTAAAAAGCAACACAAGAAAAAACACAGATTAAAGGATATAACAATTGAAAATCTTATTCACTAGAAAATCAAAGCACAGCGATCTAATTTTCACAAGCTTTCTAAAATTGAATAGGCATAAATCATAAATTACAAAATGCCATCCCTTTTTTATGCATACATACATACAAATGGGATGCTTTTTAAAATAAATGTAAACTTATTTTAAACAGCTTCGTTTCCCCTTCATAATCAAGTTAGCAATTTTGTCTGTAACGCCCTGGCAAGGTTCCTATAAGAAATTAAGCTATTTTGGTTTCAGCAACACAGATGCAAATATTTAAATATACACAAGTACATGATATAGTAAGGTATATTAGAGAGTGTCACTTTCAATTTTTGCCAGTTCCATTAACATCTGAAAACCCAAGTAGTTTTTTTTTGTAAGCCAAACTTTCCACCACAAGAAAAAAAAAATCTAAGATAATGGCATGTTTATACTGCAGCACAAAGGAATTTTGTAATGTAAATTGATCAAGGCATAATTCTCTTAAAGCCTAACATTAACTTATGAGGCTTCATCAAACGTTATGTAAACAAATCCATAGTTAATTAGTTATGCCAAAAACATTACCCTGTTCTTCATTCTATGTGTCACAAATTGTGGTGTATTCAGCAAGCTGCATGAAGGAGAAGGAAACTAACTTGCCATTCTGGGGCAGATGAATACAGTGAAATATAGCAGTGAAATAGGACTCTTTAGATTATAAACATCCAATAGATTTCAGTAAAATTGCCTTGCAATTTCTGGCTATAAATCAGTGCATCAACAGGCATTTTAGTCCAGTGCAATCAATGGAGCTATAAATTTATATGCACTAGGCATGATCACTGACTCCAATTCTTTCCTCTGGAAATCTGATGGAATCTGTGCAGGGGATGGGTTGGATGGAAAAGCTGCTTTGTAAGAACTGTATTCAGGGGTTCCCCATGACAGAACTGAATGAAGGAGAGCACCCAGGAAATGAAATGAAAGGGTCAAGAGGTGATATTCAGCAGGTTCTGACCACTTCTGGAGAATCAGTAACAGAAATTTTAAGTAATTTGGAGAAACATACCACCTCTGACTGGCCTCGCCCCCATCTATTCTCTGCCTCCTGAGTCCCAGATGATTGGCTGGGTCTTCTTTTGTTTCTCTGCATAGGAGAACAGAGCTGGAAAGCAGGTTAGTGGGCTGGACAGGGAATGGGGTTTTTGTAGTAACCTTCCCCTAGGAGTGGGGAGGGAATTGAGATTTTACACTATCCTGCCTCTGCCACGCCCACCAAGCGATGCCATCAAGCCACACCATGCCCACCAAGCCATGCCTATAGAACCGGTAGTAAAAACATTTGAATCCCACCACTGATGACAGGGATTTAAATACTTATGCCATGGGATAGAAAAGTATGGCATATGTTTTGTGTTATTTGATACAAAAAACAGTATCCTTCCCCTGCCATGCCCACTAAGCCATGCCACATCTACCAAGTCATGCCCACAGAAACAGGAGTAAAAAATGTTGAATCCCACCACTGGAAGGGTCATGCTTGCACTAGTCTGTGCCCAATAAGTGTGGGGCTGATTCTACCCGACAGTCATCGGTACCTGATTTTCCACATCTTGAAACTGGCATGAGTAGTTGTTGGCTTAAGAAAAACAAGGAGGATTTTTATCACTTTAACACAGGAACAGCCTAGGAGGCTGCCTCAGGTATGGCTGGAGATGAGAGGAAGGCTACCATCCCGCCCCCTGGCCCTCACTCTGGTTCTGCTGGGGCTTCTGCAGCACGGGCTCGCTCTTCTGGGGCTGGCGCTTCTGCTGCTTCTGCTTCTGGAGGAGCTGATGACAAGCACTCCAGCACCAGCCACCTCCACAGCACCTGCACCCTTCACCCCTGGGACTGAGCGACCAAGAGGAGTGCCAGGGACTCATTTTTGTCTTATAGCTTGTTGTTAATAAAGTCTATTTATGATTCACACACTTGCTTCATTTCTTTTTTTTAATAAAGTCTTGCTGGAAACTTTTAGAAATGGTTTAAGCCTTTGCATGCTTGTGGGATGAGTTAAGATAGCTGTGGGATGGGCAGGGATACCTGTGGGATGGGCAGGGATACCTTTGGGATGGGTAATAGCTGTGGGATAGATAAACCTCCAGTGCAAGCATAGTGGGACTGTATGGTCCACCCTCCCAAGTGCCACACCTACGGCCCTTTATTATCAATAATAATGTAATAATTATCCACACATATCAACATAAACACAACTCTTTATTAAACGCCCTGTTCATTGTAGGCCAACCCAACATACATGGCGCAATCTCATCCGTGTGAGGAGACAGGCTGAAGGAAGCATCCGTTAAGCATTTACCATCCTGTATTGCCACTCCACTGCTCCAGCTGGGGAGTTGCACCAGAGTTTCAGGAGGTTGCGCTGCTTCTTCACCTCACGTGAGGCTCTGTTGGGGCCTTGCACATCCTCAGTGTCGATCAGGTTTTGCCCTTGCCTCCATTCCCCAGCCTCCATGTCCCCATTGCCTTGTTGACGGTCCACAAGCCTGTTCTGCAAGACTGGGTAGCGGGTTCGCATGAGATTGTGAAGGATGCAGCAAGCTTCCACGATCCTCCTCATGGTCTCTGGGCTATGCTGCATGGTGGTGAGAAGTACCTGGAACCTGTTGACCAGGATGCCAAAGGCGTTCTCCACCACCCGTCTTGCCCTGAACAGCCTGTAGTTGAAGATCCTCTCTTCACAGGTGAGGTATTTGGAGGTGTGGGGTTTCATGAGGTAGATTGTGAGGGAGAAGGCATCATCCCCCATGATGAAGTAGGGCACATCTTGTGTGTCATTGGGCAGCGGGTCTGGATCTGGGAAGCCCACCATGAGGTTGTGTTCCAGCCCCTCCTTGAGGTGACTGCCGTTGTATACCTGGGCATCTGAAGATGAGCCGTTGCCTGAAGCATCGATGTACATGAACTTGTAGTCAGCATCGACCATGGCGAAGAGGATGATGCTGAAGAAGCCCTTCTAGTTGTGATAAGTGGACCCCGACTTGGCTGGCGCTTTGCAGACCACGTGCTTGCCATCTATGGCTCCAACGGTGTGGGGGAAGTTCCACTTCTGATACCACTGCTCTGCAACTTTCTTCCAGCCTTCTTCAGTGGAGGGGCACTGGAGGAGCTCCTCCATGTACTCTTCAATGATGGCCTGCACCACTTCTCTGACCACAAAGCTGATGGTGCTGGGTGGCACCCTCCAGCCGTACTGCATGCTCCTGTAGGTGGTCCCTTAGGCCAGGTGGCGCAGAGTGAGTGCCACCTTGAGCCCAGGTTCCAGGCTGGGTGGAAAATTGGTGTTTGTCTTGCTCAACCTGGGTGTCAGGCGCTGCACAACTTCGTCAAACATGGCTGGAGGCATCTTCATGAAGTTCTGGAACGCCCAAGTGTCTTCGCTCCTGAGCTCCACCATCAGCTTGTTGTACAGTCCGTCCTCTGCTCTTCTGGTGAACCATCTTTGGACCCAGACTTTTTTTGGATGCCTCCTTTTCTTCCTGTAGTAGAATTCACAGAGCCTGTAGATGGTTTCGCACTGTTGCAGAAGGATGGTGGCTGCCGAAAGGACTTTGTCACAATCCACGGTGGCCATGACTGGATGCTGTGGAAGAGGAAGAGCCAGATGAAGGCTGCAGAGGTCTGCACCACTGGGCTGCTGTTCTGAAAGTGAGATGCAGGCGGGTTGCTCCCCCTTTTTATAGGCAGTATAGGTTTTCTGCTAGGAATCCTCTAGGCAACCTCTAGACATCCTTAATATCCGAGATAGGTCCCCTCTGCGAAAGTTTTTTCCATTTTAAATGCTTTGTTTCCATTCTGCATCCGCTAGGCATCCGTTCTGCATCTGTTCCACATCCGTTCCGCTTCCTCCCTGCGTCCGGGTGGATGCGAGTTGCGCGGATGCGCAGCGGATGCCTAGTGGATATAGCGGATGCGTAGCAGATGCGTAGCGGATGCGTAGCGGATTCGTAGCAGATGCAGAACGGACGAACTGGATACATTTTCCGCGCAAAAGTTTTAGGCAGCCCAAAACTTTCGGAGCGGATGAAACGTCCATAAATGGATGCTGGACGGATAGAGAGGAAGCCAAACAGAGGTAGTGAGTACATCATGTTTTCGAACGAATGGCAAGGTTTTTTGTCCATTTTACATCCTCTTTGCATCCGTTGGTTCAGTGTGACATGGGCTTAACATTGTGGTATTGTATCCAGATTATTTATATTATGAGCAGCCTGCCAGATGGAAAAAGAAGGCTCTTACATGAACTGTTATTAATAAACAAACGTGTTTGGTCCATAATATTGTTCTGTGTAACCCAGGGGACCAAATGTGCAAAAAGCTAGTTTTCTTTTCCAAATACATTTGCTGAGAATTCATCCTCATCTCGTCCTCCTCGCCATTTTTAAAGGATACGCCCTCATGGTGTCCCATTCCCCAGCCTACAGGAGGCAGATTAATTAGCATTAGAAATAGAATTAGATTTTCTAGCTCTATTTTATTTTATTTTATTTTATTTATTTGTCAAGCAAGTATTAGATAAGAGGTATAAGTATAAGCATGGTTATGAATACATGAAATGGATACAAATAAAAAAGAAACAATAGGACAAGGACAGTAGGCACATTGGTGCACTTATGCACCCCCCCCCCCACAGACCTCTTAGGAAAGGGTTGAGGTCAACAGTAGACAGTCTAAGGTTAAAGTTTTTGGGGTTTGGGGAAGAAACTACAGAGTCAGGTAGAGTATTCCAGACATTGACCACTCTGTTGCTGAAGTTGTATTTCCTGCAGTCAAGTTTGGTGCGGTTTACCTTGAGTTTGTATCTATTGTTGTGGTTGAAGCCGAAGTATTCATTGACAGGTAGGATGTAATGTATGATTTTATATACTATACTTAGATCGGACCGAAGGCAGAGTAGTTCTTGGTTGTCTAGGTTTAGAATTTCAAATCTGGAGGCATAAGGTATTCTGCTACGAGTAGAGAAGTGGAGAACTCTTCTCGTGAAATATTTCTGGAGTTTCTCAACTGTATAAATATCCGTTATATAATGCGAATTTCAGACTGATGAGCAGTATTCAAGTATTGGTCTAGCAAATGTTTTGTATGCTCTAGTTAGTAGTGTGATATTACCGGAGAAAAAGCTACGCAGGATTAGGTTAACAACTGTTAATGCCTTTTTGGCTATGTAGTTACAGTGGGCTCTAGTACTCAGATCATTAGAGATGAGTACTCCAAGGTCCCTGACATAGTTGGGGTCATCAACAAGGTCTTGATTATTCATCTTGGATTTTATTTTTTGATTTTTTTTGCCGATATATAAGACAGAGCATTGTTTGTTGAGAATTGAAGTTGCCTTTTGTTTGACCATTCTGACACATAGTTGAGGTCATTTTGAAGGGTAGCAGTATTGTCTGTGGTGTTGAATAGCTTTACATCATCAGCAAACAGAATGCAGTTTCTCTTAATATGATCACAGAGGTCATTTATGTAAAGTATAAAGAGAGTTGGTCCTAAAACAGGGGTCCCCAACCACCGGTCTCTGGACCGGTACCGGTCCGTGGATCATTTTGTTCCGGGCTGCAAAGAATGAACCACTTCTGCTCTCGCCTAACTTCCGCACTTGACTCTTTGGCACGTATTTATCCTGCATCAGCAATGCAAGCTAGCCCTCGCAAAATGAGCCAGAAACAGAGTTCACTGGAGAATTTTTTTGGAAAGGGTAAACGAGGCAACGATGAGACAGCAGAAGGGTCACAGACTGCCTGCAAAAAGAAAGCTGCATTTCAAAGAAAATACCAAGATTCCTACTTGAGTTACGGGTTCATCGCAACAGGTGATTCACAAGCCCCACACCCACTCTGTGTAATATGCGGTGACAGACATGCTAATGAAGCCATGAAACTATCAAAACTGCACCGCCACATGGAGACAAAACACCCAGCATTGAAAGAAAAGCCCTTAGATTATTTTCAAAGAAAAAAACGGGAACATGAAGGACAGAAACAATTATTAAAGTACACTACTTCAACAAATGTGTCCATGCTAAAAGCATCATTCCTGTTCGTGGACCACATTGCTAAAGCTAAGAAGCCCTTTACTATTGGGGAAGAATTGACTTTGCCTGCTACAAAGGACATTTGCAGTGAACTTTTCGGAGAGGCTGCAGTAAAAAAGGTCAAAAACATCCCCATTTCGGTGAGCACCATAACAAGAAGAATTAATCAAATATCAGAGGACATCGAGGCACAGTTACTTGAGAGGATTAATGAGTCACCATGGTACGCAATTCAGGTGGATGAATCTACAGATGTTGACAACAAAGCAATATTGCTCGTTTTTGTGAGACACATTTTTCAGGAGGATGTACATGAGGATTTGCTATGTGCACTATTTCTGCCAACCAACACAACAGCTGAAGAGTTATTCATGTCCTTGAATGAGTACATATCAGGGAGGCTTATTTGGTTGCACTGTGTCGGTGTATGCACGGACGAAGCAGCTGCGATGACTGAGCAACTTTCAGGTCTGACAACGCGGATCAAGGAGGTCGCCTCTGAATATGAGTCCACACACTGTGTCATCCATAGGTAAATGCTGGCAAGCCGAAAAATGCCACCTGAGCTTATCAGCATTTTGCAAGATGTGATAAAAATTATTAACCACATAAAAGTACATGCCCTGAATGCACGTCTGTTCGAACAGTTCTGTGAAGAGACGGATGCAGAACATAGATGCCTTCTCTTGTACACAGAAGTGAGATGGCTTTCAAGAGGTAAATCACTGACAAGAGTTTTTGAGTTAAGAGAGTCACTGCAGAGATTTTTCTGGAAAAAACTGTCACCAGTGGCAGCATACTTCAGTCATGCTGATTGGATCTTGAAACTTGCTTACCTGTGTGACATTTTTAACATGCTCAATGAACTCACTCTCTCACTTCAGGGGAAAATGACAACCATTTTCAAGTTGGCAGATAAGGTTGCAGCATTCAAAGCCAAACTGGAGTTATGGAGGCAGAGAGTGAACACCGGGATATTTGATATGTTTCACACAGTAGCAGGGATTATGGAAGAGACTGAGTTTGGACCTTCATTCACCCAGTTAGTGCATGATCACCTGTTGCAGCTTTCAAAAGAGTTTGAGCATTACTTCTCCACCACAAAAGACTCCAGGCTGGGGAAGAATGAATTCGGAACCCATTTGTGAACAAGCCAGGGGAATCAACTTTAATCCTATAAGAAGAGAAACAACTAGTTGAGATTGCAAATGATGGTGGCCTTCAATCCATGTTTGAAACAAGTTCAAATCTCTTTGCATTCTGGAGTAAAGTCAAAGCAGAACATCCTGACATTGCCACAAAAGCATTGAAAGTCCTGCTTCCATTTTCAACCTCTTATCTTTGTGAGGCGGGGTTTTCTGCATTGACAGCAACAAAAACAAGACTACGGAATAGACTGGATATAAGGAATACAATTTGAGTGTCACTGTCTCCCATCACCCCTAGATGGGACCGTATAATTGCAGGAAAACAAACCCATAGCTCCCACTGATTCTACATTTTGATGAGTTGATATTACAGTGTAATAGTTCATGAAAGTGCCTAATATAAAATGTAATTGTTGCATTCAGATCACATACTAAATATAATGATTAAGGTTTTTGTTATTGGAACCTTCATGCCCCTACCCGGTCCTTGAAAAAGTGTTTCTGCATGAAACTGGTCCCTGGTACAAAAAAAAGTTGGGGACCACTGTCCTAGAACACTGCCTTGACTGTTGACAGGTACTGGATTTGATAGGGTGTTCCCTATTTTGACCATTTGTTGCCTGTTTGACAGAAATGCATCTATCCAGTTATGCAGGTGTCCAGAGATGCCATCAGATTTTAGTTTTAGAAGTAGTTTGTCATGTACCACTGAATCAAAGGCTTTACAGAAGTCTATGTAAATAGCATCAATTGCTTTGCCCTGATAAGTTGTGTAGTCCATATGTTTTTGCAGTGTAGGAGTTGCAGATTACAGGATAATTTTTTTCTGAAGCCAAATTGTTTGTTAAAGAGTAGGTTGTTTATCTCTAAGTGGAGAATAATGGATTGGTTAATAATTGATTCCATGACTTTACAGGTGACACAGCATAAGTACATTGGTCTGTAATTTTCAACTAGGCTGGGGTCTCCCTTTTTGAAGATGGGAATGACCATGGCTAGTGACCATAGGTTTGGCAAGGAGCTGGTCCTGAAAGATTTTTCAAGATTATACTTCGAGGTTCTGCTTTGGCAGTGGATAGCTTTTTTAAGAAGTTGGCACATATTCCGTCCGGTCCAATAGATAGAGATGGTTTTAGATTGCATAGTGCTTTTTCAACATTATCTTCTGTAAAATAAATATGTATTAGATCATTGTAGTTGTCTGTGGTTCAACTAGGAAATACTGGGCATGATCCATTGCTGTTTACAAAGACTGAGCCAAAGAATCTGTTAAAGAGGTTGGCTTTAATGGTGTCATCATTACAGTCTTCACTGTTAGGGCCTTTCAGGGATGGGATGGACCTCGAGTTTAAGTTTGTTGTTTACAAAATTGTAGAAAGTGTGGGTGGAATTGGTGTGTAGAAGGTTTTCCTCTTGTTTAATGTGATAATTGGTGCATTCAGCCTTTATCTGGTGGCATAAATTTTTGTATCGGCTTTTAAAGTTGGCAACGTGACCAGATTTATTTTTCTGCCAAAGTGATCTCTTTTTGGATTGAATCTTCCTTATTGTTATGGGTAATCCGGTTTTTCTGGTTTTTGGAGTTGTTATTGGTACATATAGTTTGACTCTTTATTGTTATTGGTACATATAGTTTGACTCTTTTGACTTCAAGTAAAAATATGTTGTAATGGTCTTCAACAATGTTGCATCCAGTGAATAGAATTTACCAATCAAGAGATGAGATATTGTTGTTTATAAGATCATAGTTGCCTTTTTAAAGTTATAATTGGATATCCTGTCATTATGATGATTTTTGTGAGGTCAATCAATCATGCTGTGGTCACTGTTGGAAAAGGGTTCTTTCACCACTGCAGTAGTGCAGTGATTAGAATGCAGTACTGCAGGCTACTTCTGCTGCCTACAATATGGCAGATCAATTCTCACCAGGCTCAAGATTGACTCAACCTTCCATCCTTCCGAGGTTGGTAAAATGTGGATCCAGATTGTTGGGAGCAACATGCTGACTCTGTAAACCGCTTAGACAGGGCTGTAAAATCACAGTGAAGTGGCATATAAAGGCCCTGACCACTGCACTTACGGATGCAAAGAGGATATAAAACGTTAAAAAAAGCTTGCCATCTGTTGGAAAATGCTATGCATCCGTTGTGAACTCACTGCATGCGTGTTTCATACGCTCTATCCGTCGAGCATCCATCCACTTCAATTTCATCCACACAAGAAGTTTTGAGCTGCACAAAACTTTGTGAACGGATGAACTTTCCACCGTGTACAATGTACATCCGCAACATATATGGGCAACAAATGTTCTATGTCCGTTATCATCCATTAAACATCCACTGTATCCTCTCTGTATCCTCTGGCCATCTCCTCAACTCACATCTGCTGCAGCTGAAAATGGAAAGGGGGAGGAAACAAAAGGTGCATGGAACGTCTACACAGCGTTAGTAGCACGGAAATAGAAAGGATGTAAGCATATGCATCTCATATATAAAGGATTAAAACAGACAAAACGTTTGTATCTGGGATGTATCTCGTATATTTAGGATGTCTGCAGTATGTCTAGAGTATGTAGGACACCTAGTGGACGACTGATATTTCCTATAAAAAGGGGGAGAAAATCATCTGGATCTCAGTATGAGTCCAGCAGCTGTGGTGTACAGACTTCTTCACCCTTGGTCTTGGTCTTCCACATCATCAATTGTTCTCCACCATGGATCATGACACAGTCCATATGGTAGCTGTGATCATTCATTACCAGAACCAAAACCTGTTCAGACTGTTTCACCTTTTATACACAAGGAGAAAAAGGAGACGTCCAAGAGCTGTGTGGGTCTGAGGATGGATCGTGAGAAGAATGGAGTTTGGGCTGTATGACCAATTGATGGTGGAGCTGAGGAATGAAGACACTCGTGCATTCCATCACTTCATGAGGATGCCACCAGCCATGTTTGACGAACTTGTAGAGCATCTGAGACCCAGGTTGACCAAGCCTAGCACCAACTTCTGTCCCAACCTGGACCCTGGACTGAGGGTGGCACTGACTCTGCGCCACCTGGCCTCTGGAACAACATACAGAAACATGCAGTATGCGTGGAGGGTGCCACACAACAGCATCAGCATTGTGGTCAGAGAAGTGGTGCAGGCCATCATCGAAGAATACGTGGAGGAGCTCCTCAAGTGCCCCACCACTGAACAAGGCTGGAGGAAATTTGCAGAAGAGTGGTATCAGAGGTGCAACTTTCCCCCATACCATTGGAGCCATAGATGGGAAGCACCAACTCAGGGTCCACTTATTTCAACTACAAGGGCTTCTTCATCCTCTTTGCCATGGTTGATGCTGACTACAAGTTCATCTACATCGATGCTTCAGGCAACGGGTCAGCTTCAGATGGCCAGGTACACAACGCAAGTGACCTCAAGGATGGGCTGGAACGCAACCTCATCATGGGTTTTCTAGGTCCAGACCCCTACCCAATGACACACAAGATGTGCCCTACTTCATCATTGGTGATGACGCCTTCTCCCTCAGAACCTACCTCGTAAAGCCGTACAGTTCAAGATATCTCACCCGTGAAGAGAGGATCTTCAACTACAGGCTGTCCAGGGCAAGACGGGTGGTGGAGAACGCCTTTGGCATCCTGGCCAACAGGTTCCAGATATTTCACACCACGATGCAGCATGAACCACATACTGTGAGGAGCATCGTGGAATTTTGCTGCATCCTGCACAATCTCATGCGCACCTGCTACCCAGTGTTGCAGAACAGACTTGTCGACCGTCAACAAGGCAATGGGGACATGGAGCCTGGTGAATGGAGGCAAGGATGAAACCTGATAGACACTATGGATGTACAAGGCCCCAACAGAGCTTCACGTGAAGGGAAGAAGCAGCACAACCTACTGAGACACTGGTGCAACTCCCCAGCTGGAGCAGTGGAGTGGCAAGACAGGATGATAGATGATTAATGGATGCTTCCTTGAGGCTGTCGCATAACACTGATAAGATTGTGCTATGTATGTTGAGTGGTCCTACAATGAATAGGGCATTAATAAAGAGATTTGTTTATTTTGAAATGTGTTGATCAATGAATAAATTGTTATTGATAATAAAGGTCCATATGTGTGGCAGCTGTGATGGTGGACCATATAGTCCCACTATGCGTGCACTGGAGGTTTATCTATCCCACAACTATCCTTATCTATCCCACAAGCATGGAAAGACTTAACCATTTGTTAAAAGTTTTCACCAACACTTTATTAAGTGAAAAAAATGAACCAAGTGTCTTCAGCAAAGATAACCTTTATTAACTGTCTTAGGTAAACTTTATGACTTTATTAGAAAAGCAAAATGAACCAAGTAAAGTGTCTTAAGCAAAGATAAACTGAACAAGTAAACAAGTCAGTCTCTGAAACTCAGAGTCATGTCCATGGTTTCAGCTGTTAAGCGGGCAGGGATTGTGGAGGTGGCTGTGGCTTGAGTGCTTGTCTGAGGCATCATTGGGGTGCTTGACCCCAAGAGTACAACAGGGGATGGTGTGTTCAGGAAGCTATCCGAGAGCTGACTCAGTCCCGTGAGGTTGAGAGGCCCTTCATCAAAGACCTGAGATGTGTGGCCCAAGACTGATGACAGATTGTCCGTTGATGGGCTTGGCTGTGGGGTGAAGGAAGGAGGAGTGTAGTGGGGCTGTCTGGTCTGCAGCTGGGTGAGGACTGGCGTCTGTGGCATGCGATGAACCTGGGCCTGGACTGGGAAGGTCTGCTTGTGCTGTGGGAAGTCCTGGTAGTCGTAGCCTTGTTAGGTGAGGGGCTGTTGAAAGCCATGGAAGGGCTATGACATCGCCTGGGATGGAGGAGCAGACCTGGACTGGGTAGGAGCAGCTTCAGCTGGGCCTTGAGGGTTGTGCAGAAGTGCTGTTATCTTCTCCTTCATCACCTGGTACTGGGCCATGGGCAGGTCCCTGAGGGTGTGGCTCACATAGGTGATGAAGGTGTGGCGGCCCAAGGATGCTCTGTCCAAGTAGACCAGCTGAGAGAGAAGTTCTGTGTTGGTCTTCATTGTGTCCCTGATCTCCAACTGGACACTGTGGTTCTGGCCCTCCAATCTGCCTCTCTGCCTGCATCCTGTGGAGCTGGGTGTGGGTGTGGGTGTGGGTTGGTCTCTGGTGGCTGTTGCTTCTTGCTCCATTTGTGACAGGGGATCCTCCAAGTCTGCCGGCATGAGGAGTGCAGCTGTCGGGGGGGTCTCTGCCATGGGGCCCTCTGAAGACACCTGCCTGGACAGGCTCGCTGGCTCCTGGCTGGAAGAGGACTGGCTGTCTGTGGGCTGTCTGAGGGAGAGGGGTCTCAGAGAGGCTGCTCCTTGGTGATGGATCTCACCCTCCAGCAAACTGCACTTGGCCATGATGTACATCTCCTGGTCAGTGAGCTTGACAGCGGCCTGCCCGGATTTCTTGAGGTGTAGCTTGCCATACCAGGTGTGCATGTGCTTCCACATCCTAGGAGTACTTCTGCAGTGTACCCCGGGCTCTCTGCCTTGTCTCTCCAAGCTGCCTGCTTCTTCTTGGTGTCGCGATAGAGTCTGTGGCCCTTTCTCCAGATGTACTCGTTCTCCCTCAGCCATTCCAGCACTTCATCCTCATGCTCCTCAGAAATGGTGTACTGTTTCCTCTCTCCCTTCTCCTCTCCTTGCCTCTTCCTCCCTCTGGCAGGGGCTTATATGTGGCAGCACGTCTTTCCCCTGAATGCTGACTGCATGTGTGCTGCATCCTTTTATATCTGCGGAGCTGATGCAATTTATACTCCCCGCATGCGCAGTGAACACTTTGCATCCAATATACATCCGCGCGGCATCCGCTTTGCTTCCTATAGGTGTCCGTGATGCATCCGTGTCATCCACTATGCGTCCGCCCCTTCCGCTATGCGTCTGCTTCACAATTCTCCCCCGGAACCCCTTCGGATGTGTCATCCGCTTCCATCCGCTGTCATCTGCTAGGCTTCCTATGAACATCCGCTTGACATCCCCGCTACATACTACCCATGTCTGTTCTGTTTATGTAAATTTTCACCACTTTTTGGAGCGGATGACAACGGATGGAGCCACCTGCAAAATTTTGCTTGTCCGCTGTGTCCTTTATGCATACGTTTTGTGTCCATCGGCCAGTGGGACCTAGCCTTAAGTCTAAGATTATAGGTGCTATTGCTATTTTTCAGGTCTTACACAGGTTCCTTATACACATGGTTTTTTTGCTGCAATGAAAAATTGCTAGATCTGTGTTTTAAAAACTGGAGTAGTTCTTTCAAAAAAATTCTACATTCGTATTCAAAAATAACCGAAATGACCAACTAAGTACAAAGCATTTCTCCACTTGCAACCAGTCCCTTGAAAGGTGTCTAAATTACATCAAGTTTCTCCACCCTATCCAATTACCAATTTAGGAGACAAATTGATTGGTCCCTAAATTATATCCCATCAGCAAGAGATCAGTAGGATGGTAATTAGTATCACTTTTTGCCTTGTTCTGCATTAAAATTCTTAAAGCCAACATTACCAGCCACCATCATACTTTATTAGAATAGCATCCAACAGTTGGGCAACACAGTCTATGTGGCATAGTTTTCTAAAGGGTAGAGTTGGAGAGTAACTTTCACACAACCGTCTGACTGGGTCTTGAGTCACGAGATTTCGACAAATCAATTAATTATATAATAGGCACCATGTGACCACTTTTTTCAACCTTCCCACAAGCAAAGTCAATGGGGAAGCTAGATTTGCTTGACAACTGTGTTGCTGACATAACAGTGGCAATGATTCACTTAACAACTGTACCAAGAAAGGCTGTAAAATGGGGAAAAACTCACTCGACAACAGAAATTTTGGTATCAGTTGTGGTCCTAAATTGAAGTCTATCTTACACTAAATCTAGGTAGTACAAATTAAAAGTAACCCTTCATCCCTTCATCTTTATAAACTTCATCCAAGAACAAACACTGGTTCTAGATTACTGCTGTTGCACCTTTGGGAAGCTTCAGATTTCAAACAATATCCCTTGTACTTGGATTCAAAGGGTTAAAAACAGAATCTTAAAACCTTGCTGTTAAAATATTCAGGCTTCAGTTATATTTCACTTTTTCATATAAAGATGAGTCCTGCTGTGGGTTATGTCAGTCTTGTCAAATTTTATCCTGTCAGCCATCAGAAAGATAAATGGAACAAAGGATTGAGATGAAAAGTTCGGTAAGTATGAGGAGAATATGTGATGTACAAAGGATTAATTGAAAACTGGGATGGGAAAGAAGGAAAAAGAATATAAGTAATGTTTGATGTATGACCATTTGTTTAGATACCATTCAAAGTTACAATGATGTTGAAAGAAGTGACTTATGACCAGTCCTTGCACTTACGACTGACTACTGCACCACCTCCATTAACACTTTAGCATGATTTAGCATAACACTTTAGCACTTGGCAACCATCATGTATTTATGACTCTTGTAGCATCCTGGGCTCATGTGATTGCCATCTGCAACTTTTCCAGTCAGCTTCTGACAAGCAAAATCAATATCAGAAGCTGGATTTGCTTAACAACTATGTGATTCACTTAATGGTTGTGTGATTTGCTTAATGACCACAGCAAAAAAATTGTACGATTGGGTGTGACTCACTTAACAACTGCATTGTGTAGTGATGGAATTTCCAACCCCCATTGTGTCTATTAGTCAAGAAGTACCTGTAACACAAAGAGAGGTAATACATGCCATAGAGCAGGGGTATCAAACTCAATCCTGGAAACAGTGAAGGACTGACCCACGGTGTCTCTGCCAGCAAAAAGGAGCATGCAGCCCTCCTGAGTTCCATTTTTTTCTGGCAGAGGGCTGCAGGAGGCTGTTGCAGACAAAAACAGAGCCCATGAGGACCATGTGCCGCACTTCCAAGCTCCATTTTCATTGGCAGAGCACTGCAGAAGACTGTTGCAGTCAAAAATGGAGCTTGGGAGCCCGTTTTCACTTGCACAGTGCTCAGGCCGCCACAGGTGCCCCAACACGAGTGACATTGAGCTGGCCACACCCACCCTAGCCACATCCACCCTGGCCTGCACAACCCTGTTGTGGCCCTCAGTGAAATTAAGTTTTACACCCCTGATTTAGAGCATTAAATGCCCTTACAATATAGTCCAGAGGTGGGCAACTATTGGCCGCCACGTTCAGGAATTTTGGGAGTTGAAATCTACAGGTCATAAAGGGGCCATAGTGGCCCATCACTGATATAACCTATGCATAATCATCATCATCTTCATGAATATTAAAAAATATATTATTCCCATATTATCCAGATTCAGTTTACCTCGGTTAGAATGAGGAAAATAAGCTTTTGGTTATGCAAGCATTGTGCACAGAGCAGCAAATGAGCTGCTAGGCCTTACACTAAGATTTCTCGGAATCTCCCAGTGACAAATTTTTCCAGTCCACCTCTCCTGGTCTGCCATTTTTCAGTTTACATAAGGGGTGGGATTCAAATTTTTAACAACCGGTTCTGTGGGCATGGCTTAGGTGGTGGGCATGGCTTGGTGATCATGTGACTGGGTGGACATGGCTTGGTGGTCATGAACTGGGTGTGGCCAATTCAATATCACTCATATCGAGGCACACATCTTCTCACCTGACCTCTCATGACTGTGGGGATGCTGCAACAGTCGTAAGTGTGAAAAATGGTCATAAGTCACTTTTTTCAGGGCCATTGTAACTTTGAATGGTCATTCCACACAAGCAAAGTACCAGCAAAGGAGGGGAAAAAAAACTTCAGAGACATTCCAGAGACAGGAAGTCTAGTCCTGCCAAGAATGTAATAAGGGTTAACGGAGAGACAGAATGTTTCCTTCCTGCCTTCCTTACAGGATCAGGCCAGTAATTTCTTCTCACAACTGGTTCTCTGAACTGCTTAGAATGTTAACAACTGGTTCTAGCGAATAGGTGCAAACTGGTAGAGTCCCACCCCTGGTTTACATCCTGAGAACAGAAAAATCTGTAAGATCCTGATACCACGGTCTTTCCCCTTATCCTCAACAGTTGCTGAAGAAGTGAAATGGTTAAAATCCTGGAAATCTATTTGAAAAAATAGACTCTTTAGGACAGGAATCATAGAATTTCCCGCCTTCAGCCAAATAACTGATTGTAAAAATTGTGAGGCGAGGCCCAATTTTTCTCTGAAGTGTAGAAGTCAGCCGCAGCAATTTCCTCGTGCTGGGTAGCCATATGTTCTTCTCCATTACATTCTCATCTCAGACCATCTGTAATTGTTGGCGAGGGCAAGGGCATTTCTTGAAAAGTGGCACGGATAAAAGTACCCTTTCCTCCTATTTCTCTTCATTATGGAGCCTTCCCAGGAATTTAAATCGTATTTGACAGATTGCCTTCATTGGTTGGGGCAAAGGTTCATATCCTGAGGACTAGCAAAGCCAGATTGTTGCTTTTTTTTTTCTTTGCTGAAGACAGGCTTTCTCGGTTCAAGGTACCATTTTCTGCCTTTTCACAGCTCTTGCTTGGAGATGCTGGGCAAGAGCTACAATGTCAAATCAATTTGACATCTTTTCATTTTGTCTTGCCCTCTGGCAAATGAAAACACTTAACCTGAAATCCCAGATCCTTTTACCTGGGAGTAAGTGCCATTAAATCTGGTTCTACTTGTGCCTTAATAAGGAGAAAGGCATAACATTGCTCTGTTAATTGAGCTTTCAAACGGTCCTCAGAATTGAGAAGGACAGCATATGCCTTCATTAAATATTTCTAATAAGTACAGATGGCAACCTCATCTTAAATGGACCATTTTCCTTTACTCGACTTATTACCATGGTTGAGCAATTCCATTGCTAAGCAAGATAGTGGTTAAGTGAGTTTTGCCCCATTTTACAACCTTTCTTGACACAGTTGTTAAGTGAACCATTGCAGTTGTTAAGTTAGTAACATGGTTATTAAGTTAATCTGGCTTCCACATTAACTTTGCTTGTCAAAAGATCACAAAAGGTGACCATATGACCCTGGGACAGTGCAACTGTCATAAATACATGCCAGTTGCCAAGCGTCTGAATTTTGATCATTTGACCACAGGGATGCTGCAATGGTCATAAGTGTGGGAAAATAGTCATAATTCACATTTTTCAATGTCATTATAACTATGAATTGTCACTAAATGAATGGTTGTAAGTCGAGCATTACTTACACATGACACAATGTCTCTCCTAAGCTGTGGTTTGTTGTGCATATTTTCTGAAGAATGTTTGGGACAGTTGTATGAAGAACTTCATTTCCGAACTGCTGTTTTACCCATAATCAAAATTATGTAAATTTAATTTATTAATTACAGAGTTAAACTCATGCAATCAATCAACTAACATTTCTTTAATCAGGAAAGTGTGTTATGCTCTTGTGCATTTATAATCCCCCCTCAATTTGTACCAGGAGCCCAGTTTTCCTACTGAATGGGCTTTATTTTTAATGGATTGCATTGACTACTAATATATTGTGCACTAATAAATGTAAAGATGTTGCACTGGAAGCAGGAAGAATAAGAAACAAATTGATTTGCACTGCATTGTAGTTATAAGGAACAATTATTACACTCAATTACACTCAAACTGGCCTTCCTAACAGGACTGTTGTAGATTCAAAAGGGGGAATGAGGAAAGTTAGGCCATACATTTAATAATTATACTTTTTTTTTCCACACTGATTTTGGCTCTAATGAATCCTACTGCACAGTATTTATTGTAGATAACCAGCAATAAACTGGTATTTTATTCTAAACTCTCAGTTCAGAAGATGTAGCAATCTTCATGCAGGAGTAAACCATAGTTACTGGAATAAAAAATGGATATTTCGTCACAGTGGTGGGATTCAAATTTTTTTATTACCGGTTCGATGGGCATGGCTTGGTGGGTGTGGCAGGGGAAGGATACCGTAAAACCTCCAATCAGAGGTGATATTTGCTGGTTCTCCAAACTACTCAAAATTTCCACTACTGGTTCTCCAGAACTGGTCAGAGCCTGCTGAATACCACCTCTGTTTCTTCTTTTGTTTGCATCAGAATGCAAACCATCCAGAGTTTGTGAAATCACAGTTTCCTTTAGAGCTCTTACTTTGATGGCAGAGGTTAATAGTTTCCCAGTTCAGCTACAATTGGAAATTCATCTTCGACATTCTGTGATTCAGAGAGAAAGAGAAAAGGGATAGTGTGGGGATTAGTTTTGGTCCAGAAAATCTGCAATATAAATCTGTCTGGAATGTAAATTCATCTTTTGCTTGCATATGGGAATATATGATAGTTCTTCAGGTTTGAAGACAATACTGTGCAATTCATCTGTGGACACAGACGTGGTTCTGCCAACCCAGACTGGAGGCAATGAGTGGGGGCACTGGAAGTCTATTGTAGCAATGATGCGTGTTATTCTGTGATACTGCTCACAGTTGCCTACCATTTTTGGCAGCACCTGTCTTCAAAGGTAGTGAAGGATTCATAGCACAGGGCTGGCCAGTGGGTTCTGTCAGCAGCTGCAGCTTCTGGGTCTCTTGGCTGGATGTCACAGTGATGTAGGTTTTCCTTCATAGTGTTTATGTAGCCTTTGTGTGGTAGACCCCAGAATCTCTTTCCAGATTCTAGTACACTGTAGAGGACCTGAAAAGTCATATGGCAGTCATCCATTCACGTGACATGTCCCACCCATCTCATCTGGTAATTAGGGACTAGTGGATTCAACACAAAACTTCCAGGTTGGAGACACAGTCTTGCCAACAAATGCCAAGGATTGTGTGGAGAGAAAGCAGGCGAAATTTCTCCAGTTGTTTGATGTGGCTCTGATACACAATCCAGGACTCACATCAGTATAGGAGGGAAGGGATAAGCACAGCTTTGTAGACTTTCTGCTTTCTAAAGATTTGAATGTTGTATTGATTGAACACTGCAGCATGCAACTGTCCCAGAGGTTGGCTGGCTGAAATCTAAATATCAGATTTCATTAATAATGTTTTACAAAGGAACTCCACCCTTTGAAAAAAAAAATCCATCCAAGACAAAATACAGGTAATATATAGAGTGGTGCACATTTTAATATGATTCAAAAGAGCTTCAGAAGCTGTGTGAGCACTCCTTTCCTTTCTGTTAAGCTGGTCAACTTTTTTCAGCTTTCCCTCAGTGGTGGGATTCAAATTTTTTGAAATTTGAAAATTTTGAAAATTTCAAATTATGAAATTTTTTGAAACCGGTTCTGTGGGCATGGCTTGGTGAGCGTGGCAAGGGAAGGATACTGTAAAATCTCCAGTCAGAGGTGATATTTGCAGGTTCTCCAAACTACTCAAAATTTCCACAACCAGTTCTCCAGAACTGGTCAGAACCTGCTGAATACCACCTCTGCTTTCCATGCCAGTCTGAAGAAAGATGTTACTCCTTTAAAGAAGGAGTTACCCCCTTCCTTCCATTTTTATGGCCACCCACTCAACAGAGGACAAATAAACATATACAATGCAGTTAAAACAGATTCATGTGAGATCCAAGCCCATTGTTTGAGTGTTGGGAAATTCTTATATTTCTTTTTTAACTCATGCAAAAGCCTGAGTTTTTCCCCAAATACTGTTCCCCCAAATCCTCGATCATTGTTGAAGTCTGCACTGTCCTAATAATCAAGTGCCCAGGGTCAGGCACTTGATTAA
Organism: Laticauda colubrina; assembly: GCA_015471245.1. Taxonomy (NCBI): domain Eukaryota; kingdom Metazoa; phylum Chordata; class Lepidosauria; order Squamata; family Elapidae; genus Laticauda; species Laticauda colubrina. The sequence continues at coordinate 3,645,485 of BLBF01000063.1, forward strand.
TTGTGCAAAGGAAAGCATATTTTTTCTGTAATTCCTTTTCTGCTAAATGTGATGATGATACCAGGAGTTTTATATACAATTAGTATGCAAGTTGTAGATTAATGGAAGAAAAGAAGCAGATACTTTTGATCTAGCTTGCTGATCATACTTTCAGTTCTAAATATAAGAAATAGAAATGTGATCATCTGTGGAATTATTGATATTCTAGGAAGAAGCAACAAGATATCTGAGAGTGTTAATACAAGTCGTAATGCAGGTATTTTACTCAAAGCTTTATCTAAGTTCATGCTGAAAGTAAACATGTTTGATCCTGAAAACATTAAGAGCTAGCCAGATCAATCTGCGGCAGGTAATGTGGTATCAGCCAGTGAAGGATTGCTCTTAATATATTGGAAGCTTCGTATAATCAATAAAAAGATGAGGGACATTTTAAAGACTTGGTCATATAGAGAGTCTGAACATACTCATGTTCAAAGTTCAAATTCACAAGAATTGCAAAGATTTCTTAATTTTGAGAAAATAACTCTGTGTCTTAAGTAATACAAACAGCTTTTACATTTCTCTGGTATAAGATATTTCCTTTCAGATATTTTAGAACAGGGGTATCAAACTCAAGGCATCTGGCCTGAGGGGCCTGAGAGGCCTGCCGGGCCTGCTTAGAAATATCAAAGGACTGGCCCACAGTGCCTTTGAGGGCTAAAACAGGATATATGTGGGGGCCCTGCACCTCATTTTTACCCTCCATTGCCTCCTGCAGCACTCTGCCGGAGTGAAAATGGCCCAAAAACGGCCAGCAGAAGTTGCAGAAGGCCATGGAGGCTGAAAACAAGGAGCAGGAGGTCACACGTGGTTCTCTGTGTCCCATTTTCACCAGCTGGATGCTGCAGGAGGCATCTGTCCCATCCCTCCATGTTGCCCCCCCTCCCGGCCTGGGGAGAAGAACTACATTGCTGATCCAGCCCTCAAAGAAATCCAGTTTGACACCCATGTTTTAGAACATAGAATAATAGCCTTAAAAGGGAGCTTGGAGGTCTTCTAATCCAATCCCTGCTCAAGCAGGAAACCCTATACTATTCTGGACAAATGGCAGTGCCGCCTCTTCTTGAAAACCTCCAGTGATGGAGCACCTGCAACTTCTTCTTAGTTCTAGACTGGATCTCTCTTTAATGAACTAGCACGCTGCTAACATGTCAATCCTAGTCCTTCACTTCTTTAGTTAGACATTTCCTGCAACTATTTATCGTAAGGTTTACCCTCCACTCCCCTAATTATTTTTGTTGCTCTTCTCTGCATTCTTTTTATATTCTCAACATTTTCTTTGTGTCATAGTGATGCTTGCTTCCCTCCACGTAGATGTAGTTTCATTGAAGTCTATGCCCTGAATGCGGCTGGTCAGCCAGTTGCTTCAAATCCAGTTCTTAATAGATTATTGTAGTCTTTCACTTTTGATCTGATCTTCTCTTCACCCAGACCTTCTCTTTATGTCTTCTTGATAAGATTTTGTATTTGAAGACAGTTTAGATGACACCTTTGAATAAAAACGACAAACTGATCACCAAATCAATTCAATGCATCAGATTGAATCAAGTGAATTAATTTGAACATATAGAAGTGGACTTCTGTGCAAGTGTGCACATATATTTACTCAATTAAATTCAACATTCAAAATAAATTTATTCAGTGTAATAATTTCAGCCTTATTCTTCAGACAACTTCAAATAAAATCTGGTAGAATCCTCCCCCTGCTTCCCCTTCCTTTTCTTTCCTTTATGTTTCAGAAAATAATCACAATAGCAATAATTATAGTATAAGAGTAATGATAAAATAATACATATTTTCAGAGGTGAAAAGTACAATAAGTTGTGAAGTTCTATGTTCTATCTCAGTTTTGCACAATTTGATATCCTCCATGTGTGCCTGGTGGTTATATTTCCATATATCCTAAGGTTATCAGATTCTAGTCCCTGCTTTCTGGCTTTTCACTTAAACTATGCAATATCTTTTCTGTTGAGATATTAACTAACTATTCTTCAGTGTCATGGCTGAGAGTTGGTTAATAATTCATAATGCAATCATTTAGTTGAGGATTCTGTCTTTTTTCAGTTCACAAATTATTCACATATACTATACATACTGCAATTTTCTAGAATTTATTCATTATTAAAAATGGCTTTGTGAATAACTCCCTAATTTGTGCTGAATAGTTCATTACAAGGCTATGGAACTGCCTTATGATCGCAGGAGAATTTGGCTTTCTCTCGTAGTTTGCCTTTCAAAGACATTTCTAATAGAGATACTCTTCTGGTTTGATTTTAAAACTTATGAAAGCATTTGAAATCTTGGAAGGGTAATTTCATGGTACTTATCTGCACTTAGTTGGCTAACTTCCCCAGGACAGGAAGGTGGGATATGTGGCAGGTCCCATCTATTACAACTGTACATCTGATGGTCCAATGAAAAAAGACCTTCTCAGTGGTGTTTTCCCTCTCTATGGAACATTGTTCCCCTGGAGGTATGTTTGGCCTCCATCTTACTGCTTTTCTGAAAGGCCCTGAAGATGTGATTTCACCATTGGGCCTGGGCTCCATTACTGGAGAGGGAACCAATCAAGTAGTCAATCTGATTGTGTTGCTGCTACCAGGGTGTATGATCTTGGTGTTATGGATTTTTAATGATGTAAGCCACCCAGAATTATGTGAGAACTGGGCAGATTATATGAATGTGTTTAATAAATAACATACACACATACTTTTAAAAATATAATAAGTGCATTATATTTTTTTCTGATTTACTTAAATCTCTTCACTGTGCTGACTGCAAGGGGCAAGGCGAGGTTAGAAGCTTTAGCTTTGCTAATATTAAATGAATATATTTTTTTTGGAAACCCTTATATTAGACTGAAATGTGGTAAGTTTGAATTCCTGCCATTTTTCAATGGTTTCTGAACTTATCTTCTGTTTTTTATCCCTTCAAGTCAGTGTTGACTCCTGGAGACTATGTGGACCAGCCCCTGAAGTTTTGATTTACCCTGGCTTTCTTCCTAGGGCTAAGAGAAAGGATGAGTGTGAAGAGAAAGGGATTGGCCCAAGGCTTTCATTCTTAAGAGAGACCAGAACTCAAGGTCTCTTGATTTTTAGACTAGTCCCTTTACCACTATGCTGTGGGTGGGGTGATTACTGTATATTGATAAATGGTCAGGCCATCATATAGCTCAGGAGTGTCCCAACTCGGCAACTTTAAGACATATGGACTTCAACTCCCACAATTCCCCAACATTAAAATTGTCTTTAAATATTAAAATAACCCCATTTTGGAAAGTTTAAGAAACCTTCTTTGTGCTTATGGAAATCTTATATTCCACACTGGCTAAATTTATTGGATATGAAGTCTAGCACATCCTGAAGGTGCAAAGGCTGGTTATGTTAAGACATTGCCCTTTTTTAAAGCTGTAGGATTTTTTCCCCATTGTTTTAAATCAGGCTCCAAACTAATTTGTCCTTCTTCTGTATACAGAAACTAATTGGAAACATTTGTTGAGGATGGTTGTACTTTGGGTTTGTATTGACTAGTTTCATCATTAAATGAATACTGCCCTTTGCTTTGGAGCACTTCCTATATCTTTGGTTTCATACTCTTCCAGGAAAATCTGTAAGGAAGGAAGGAAGGAGTCGGCAGACATAATGGAGGGAAGTTGTTTCAGCTGTTGCATTTATGCTTTTCCTAAAGAGAACACCAAAATCTTGTGATGTTTGGCAGAGATGTTCTTTTGATAGAGAATGAGAATGATGAGGTAACACAGGAATTGACCTCACCTGGCAAAGTCTCAGCAAGGGTCATCTGGCTGCTATTTAGTGTTGTCTGCAGTCAACCGTTGTTCTATTAACTTGTGCTGAAAAAGCTGTTGCTAGGCCATGACTAATTCTCACTTACTAACTCTATTTCCATAATGGAGCACATTTATCATAATAGTATTATTATAATTAAATGAAGTCATTCAAGGTTATTTATCACTACTACAGAAAAAGGGAAGTAGAAATTTTCCACAGGGCTCTCCTAGACTATTTTCTACTTTGCTGCCACAGAAAAGAGCTTTGATTTGAAAGGACCAAGGGACAAATTTTTCATTATTTGCTCCTGTTGTGACAGTATATTTCATTTCTGCATTGCTTTGTATGACCATTTAAGACAGAAGCACAGTTTTAAAATTAGAAAGAGCTTTCTTAAGTACAGATCAGTTGGTAGGGCAGCATTTGAATAAAAGTGCAGGAGGAAGAATAGGTTTTCCTTGATTCAAGCATGTCAGATTTTGTTTTCCATTTATAAAGTGCCTTGTAAAACAGAATTCCTTCTTTGATGAAACACTGAAAGGACATCATCAGTTATGTACTTAATATAAATTATAGGATCATATATAATAGAAATTGAGGGTATATGGTCAACAGAAGTATTAAACAAACATACAATTAAATATATAATTACAGAAAGCGATGAGTAATACTAGAGCACATTGCAAAAGATTATGATTGCAGTATCAGAAAGTACTAAGAGATGATTTAAATGCAAAAACTAGAAAAGAAATGGAAAAGAAATGCCAGTTTCATAAAATAAGACAGAAAATAAGATAGCTAACGTAAAATATTTGTCAAATGGAAATAGCATTTAACATAATAAATATTTATGACCTTGTTATTTAAAAAAAACTATACCTCTGTTTGATGCTACTTGTTTTAGCAGCCATATTATATAGCCAACTTAAATTCAGTTTATAAACAATGGGTATGTTATATGTACTATCTTAAGCTCCTGAGTGACAAGTGGGATATAAATCAAACAAATAACTTAACATAGAATTAGACCTAAGTGTCTTTATAGTGTGTTACATGGGTCATAGGAAATTAATATCTACTTTATAGAAGCACCTCTTATTCCACAGGATTTTCAGATGGAGTTTCTGTTCCATTTTGCAGTGAGATGGAAATTCATGTTGTTATCAAAATACTATATGACATGCATTTACATTACTTCACACATTCAATTACCAGCAGGACACAAAAGTCTAGTATTGAAATGTAAATATTTTCAAAACTCTAACAAAACTGAATGGAGGATTTCCACCCACTCTACAACTCAGAATAAAAGGAGGCTTAAGGTTTGCTGTCTTAAAATTACAGAAGAAAAACAAACTGTCCTTGACTCTTGTTGGAACAAATGGGGATTGTCTGAACAATAGTGATGGACTTCTGAAGCCCTCTGGACATTTCTGAAATCCAGCATAATTGGAAAGATAATCTTCCATCATTGTCCTGCTTCAGCTGGGGAGAGTCAGGAGAGTCGGGTTCCTCTGGTCTTGAAGAGTGCTTTGAAAGTCAAAGCGGTGCTCCAGGTCAGTTGTTACCAACTGGTGGGCCAGAACCACTGGTGGTCCATGAGAAAATTTTGGTGGTCTGCAGAGAAATGTCCCCCCCAAAGCACTTTCCCCAAAGCAATTAATCCAGGCTGTGGGGGAACACACGACTGCACCGCCCATATGGCCTGCCCACCCATTGGCCCCCACCTTTTAGCCGAGCGCAAACCTTACCTTGAGTAAAGCCATGCAAGCTGGAACTGTAAGGTAAGACCAACAGCAGGGGAGGGAAATCTGCCCCTAGATGGCTTGCTGATGTTGGTGGGAAAGTCGGTCCCATATTCCAGACTTGCAGTAGTTACAAGACTGGCCTTTTGGTCATCTCGGAGCAGCTCCTCCAGTCTATGGCAGGCCAGTTCGGATGGAGGAGCAGCTGCTATGAGATGACCAAAGAGCCAGTCCTGTGACTGCAGCTCTGTAATATGGGGCTGACTTTCCCACCAACATCAACAAGCCACTGTCAGTCAAAAATTATATTAGTGGTCTGAAGGATTTAAAATTATGAGTTTGGTGGTCCCTAAGGTCCAAAAGCTTGGTGACCTCTGCTTCAGATCATCTCCATCATAAACTTTTTAGGCATTCAGAGTCCTCTGAAAATGAAATGCAATTCTAAGAAGGATGTTTATTTCTGTATCCAGCTTGAATAGATAACAGATAAAGAGAAAATTTCTGATCTTGCCCTATACTTCAAGCACGGTGAAGAACCCTGATGACACAGTGGTTAGAATGCAGTATTGCAGGCTAACTCTGTCCAGAGCCTGGAGTTTGATCCTAACAGACTCACAGTTGACTCAACATTCCATCCTTCCAAGTCAATGAAATGAGGAATTTGACTGTTGGGGGCAATATGCTGACATTGTAAATTGCCCCTTGAGAGTGCTATAAAGCAGAGTCCCCCAACTGGGTTGGCAGCCTGAAACAGGGAGAGAGGAGAAAGAGGAGATGATTTGGTAGTGACAAAATTAGTAGAAAAGTGAAATACTGTGGACATAATATATTTAGATTTCAGCAAGGCATTCGACAAAGTAGACCACAACCTCCTTTTTAGTAAGCTAGAAAAAAGTGGAATAGATAGCACCACCACGAGATGGACTTGCAACTGGCTGATAAACCGTACTCAGCGAGTAGTCCTTAATGGGTCTAAGTCTACATGGAGGGAAGTAAGCAGTGGGATGCCACAAGGTTCTGTCTTAGATCCAGTACTCTTCAATATCTTCATTAATGACTTAGATGAGGAAATCGAAGGGGAACTTCCCAAATTTGCAGATGATACTAAGCTGGCAGGAATAGTTAATATCCAAGAAAATAGGCTCAAGATCCAGATGGATCTTGACAGACTGGAACACTGGGCCGTATCTAACAAAATGAAATTCAATGTTGAGAAAAGTAAAGTCCTACACTTAGGCAAAAAAAAAAAAAAAAAGTACACTTATAGACTGGGTGAAACCAGTCTCAATAGCAGTAACTGTGAGAGGGATCTCGGAGTCTTAGTGGACAACCAGCTAAATATGAGCCAGCAGTGTGCAGCAGCAGCCCAAAAAAATTATGCAATCCTAAATTGCATTAACCGAGGGATGCAATCAAGATCAAGTGAGGTACTAATACCACTTTATAGAGCCTTATTAAGACCACACCTAGAGTACTGCATTCAGTTTTGTTCACCACATTATAAAAAAGATGTTGAGCTCGAGAAAAGGTACAGAGAGAAGCAACCAGGATGATTAGGGGATTGGAGACGAAAACATAGGAAGAACAGTTACAGGAACTGGGCATGGCTAGTCTAGTGAAGAGAAGGACCTGGGAGACATGATAGAGGTCTTCCAATATTTGAGGGGCTGCCACAGGGAGGAAGGGGTCAAGCTATTTTCTAAAGTGCCTGCAGGCCAGACAAGGAATAATGGATGGAAACTGAACAAGGAGAGATTTAACCTGGAAAAAAGGAGAAACTTTCTGACAGTGAGAACAATCAACCAATGGAACAGCTTGCCCTCAGAAGTTGTGGGAGTGCCATCACTTCAGACCTTCAAGAAGAGATTAGACTGCCATTTGTCAAAAATGGTGTAGAGTCTCCCACTTGGGTGGGGATTGGATGACCTATAAGGTCTCTTCCAATAATCTCTTCTGATTATCTGTTATCTGTTATTTTGTGGGAGATGCAAGTGCAGGTGCATGTGCATGCATGAGTGCCCATGATGTTTGCAGTGATGCTCATGTGAGCGTGGTCACAAGCACCTGCAATGATGCCCATGTGAGTAGGTTGTGAGTGCCTATGACAATGCTCGTGTGAGTGGGGCCATGAGCACCTGTGACAAGGCTCATGTGACACAAACACTTGCAACAAGGCTCATGTGAGAAATGGCGCGTAAGCACCCAATATGACACTCATGCAAGTGAGGCCATGCACATGTCCTGAAGTGCATGGACTGGCCAGCTCTTCACATACCCCAGTGGTGATTAGCTCATGGTCCAGTGGTCCATAGACCACAGATTTGGGACCCCTGCTGTAAAGCACTATGGGGCAGTACATAAGTGTAAGTGCTATTGATATTGATATGATGCAAGCATCCAGTGCAAGGCTAAAGATATGATAAGATTCTGCACCCAGGACTGAATCACAATGAATGCCTCCCTGGTTAAATTGGTTTTTTAATTATAGAAAATGGATGGGAATTGGATTATCCACAGATATATTACTTATGAACTAATAATACCTTGGTATTACCAATGAACCATGTCTGTTTTTGTGACTATAATATACCTTCATTTATCATTCCTGGATTCTTCACTCTTCCTTTTGGATAGGTGTGTCTTCTCAAGACCTGAAGAAAATGCTTTCAGGTCCAAAATGAGTTTATTTTCATATGAAATAGTAAAGTTAAAAGACCTTTTTGGATGATTCTCATTTCACTCTGTGGTGGTTTCTGTAAATTCTCCAAAGTGGTAAATAACTTTAATGCATTCCCTCTACAACCCTAGTGCCTGGAAGAGAAACTTTTAGGTTGATCATGTCCTTAGAGGTTCCCAAGCTTTCAGATTCTTACACAAGTTTTGTAAAAAGATTTTTTTAAAGTCAGATATATTGTTTCATTGCTGCATTTATAATGTGCAATATTGAACATCACTTTCAATTTCACTGTCCATAAAACAGATGTCTCCTTTTTTAAACTTTATTTTATTTGAATACTTCAGTTTGAAGAACTCTTTCATATTGGATTTCATGAATTTTGCAATGAATGCTCCAACAGAGACCCTGGATAAAAACTGAACATAAGGTATGTTTTACTCTGCCCTACATACTCAATATTATACATTGGTATAGGAGAGTAAAAGAATTGAAATACAAATGGGTTGTGTTCTATATGTAAAGTGGATGACTCCAAATCTACAAACCTGATTGGTTAATAAAATGAACACTGGATTGGTTCACTAGGAACCAATCCAAAGAGCTGCCAAAAAGGCGGCAAATCTAAACAACTGCCATTGGCTGCAAGCAGGCAGGCCAGCCTGTATAAAAGGCTGGCCCCGGCTTCAGCCAAGTGTTCCTATTTACTGACTAGTTTAAAATAAAGTATTTGTTGTTGGAACCCGGTCTACCTCGTGTGTTTTCCGAACAAAACACTGGCGACGAAGGTGGGATCGTCCTGAAGGAAAAAACCTGCACGCGGTGATAAGAAGTCCAGATTACAACCAAGATGTCTGGAAACAACGCACCGCCCGCACCCTTCAATCCCAACGAAGAGGATTGGGATTCCTATGCTGATCGCTTCCAAATGTATTTGGAGAGCAATGAAATGGAAGGCATTTCAGAGTAACGCAAGAGAGCTGTGTTCCTGACGCACTGCGGGCCAACAGTTTTTAAGATGGCAAAGGCCCTTGCGAAGCCCCGGGACGTTAAACAACTAACGTGGACGGAATTGCAGAGACTCCTCAAAGCACACTACGCTCCGATGGTGTCTAACTTAATAAAGCAACACGAATTTTACCACAGAGACCAGAGAGAGGGAGAGACCGTCGCCGATTTCATTGCTGCCCTCAGACAAATAGGGGGTGAGTGTGAATTTTCGAACATAGACGAGGCAATGAGGGATCGCGTGGTGCTGGGCCTGAGAGACTCGACCGCACAGAGTAAATTGCTCAACAAGCCCAACATCACCGTTACCGAAGCCATCGCGGAAGCTACAGCCGCTGAAGCCGCGAAAAAATCTGCGGTAGCCATTAAAAAGATGAACACACACAGCGAAGAAACACCAACCAAAGACAGAAAGCACCCTGCCACCACAACCCACTACGAAGAGTCGGGTGAAACAATCGAATCGAGCGAAGAGGACAACGAGGTCCACCGTTTGCTCACGAACAAAAAAGAGCACGAAAGGAGAAATTGGCGGGAATGTGCTGGTTGCGGAGGAAACCATCCCCGAGCCGAATGCAGATTTCTCGATGCCATCTGCCAGCATTGCAAAAAACGAGGGCACATCGAGAAGGTCTGCAGGAACAAGAAATACTACAGCCCGACGAGACGCAGAAATTCCCCTAAACGAGCCGAGAGAAAGTGGCAACAAGAGAAGCGAGCCAATACACACCAAACTGCCATAATACAGAGCGCTCAGACGGAAAGTGGAAAAAAAATTAAAGTCATCGTGAAAATTGAAGGAAAACACTGCAGGATGGAAGTGGACTCGGGGTCCTTCCTCTCCATGGTGTCATGGGACACAATAAAACAGCTAGTCCCAGGTATCAAGCCCAAAGAATTGAAGAAGCAGCACCTAACCCTCAAGGACTATCAGGGAAACCAAATTCCTGTAGTAGGCATGGGACAATTCCAAGTCGCCTACAAACATCACGTCAAGGTGCTCCCGCTGACCATAGTCGACCAAGACAGACCAAGCCTCTTGGGCATCGAATGGTTCGCGCCATTGGGCATCGGGATGACCGGGGTCGATCGAGTGACTACAACCGGCTGGGAAGACGACCTCATCCGAGAATTCCAGGACGTGTTTGACGGCTCACTTGGCAAGTATCGGGGAAACCCCATTTCTTTCAATCTAAACCCCCAAATAGCCCCACGAAGAATAAAAGCCAGGCGAGTTCCTTTTGCACTAAAGGCAAAAATAGAGGAACAGCTGGACAAATTAGTAGCCCAAGGGGTGTTAGAACCTGTGGACCATGCCAAGTGGGAAACGCCTATTGTCACACCCATTAAACCTGATGGGTCCATCAGAATCTGTGGTGACTATAAGGCTACCCTGAACCACGCATTACAACCAAGCGCATACCCGGTGCCAGTAGTCCAGCATTTGCTGCATTCCCTGGGAAAAGGCAAAGTTTTCGCCAAACTCGACTTGGCACAAGCCTATCAACAACTCCCAGTGGACCCAGAAACAGCAGAAGCACAGACTATAGTCACCCATAAGGGCGCATTCAAATGTCACCGGCTCCAATTTGGAGTAAGCGTGGCCCCTGGCGTCTTCCAGAGTCTGATGGAACGCCTTCTAAATGGCATACAAGGAGTCATTCCCTATTTTGACGACGTCCTAATCTCGGCCAGAGATGAAACTCAATTAAGGAACAGACTTAAAGAAGTACTAACTAAGTTTAGGGAATCTGGCCTCAAGGTAAAAAGAGAAAAGTGCTGTTTAGTTAAGAACAGCGTCGAATTCCTGGGCTACTCAATAGACGGAGAGGGTATCCACCCCACAGACAAAAAAGTTAAAGCGATCAAAGACGCTCCTGAACCAAGAAATAAAACCGAACTACAAGCGTTCTTAGGATTAATTAATTTTTATAACATGTTCCTGCCAAACAAAGCCACTATAGCAGAACCGTTACACCGTCTGCTAGACAAAAAGGCAACTTGGACTTGGGGTTACAAAGAAAAAAAAGCCTTCCAAAATATTAAAAACTTGCTAACATCAACAAACGTTCTCATCCAATTTAGCGACACTCTGCCATTAACAGTGACCTGCGACGCCTCACCATATGGAGTAGGTGCCATCCTGAGCCACCAACTACCTGATGGCAGAGAAGCACCCGTCGCATATTACTCTAAGACTCTATCAAAAACCGAGCGGAATTATAGCCAATTGGACAGGGAAGCTCTAGCAATTGTCGCTGGAGTAAAACGATTCCACGAATACTTATATGGGCGGACTTTTCAAATCATAACGGATCACAAACCGCTAATGGGGATTTTGGCGGGAAACAAGCCAACACCTAATATACTGTCCCCAAGAATGACGAGATGGTCAGAGTTCCTAGCAGCTTATTCCTACACTCTGACACATCGACCAGGGAAACAAATTTCCCATGCGGACGCTTTGAGCAGAGCACCCTTACCGGCAACCGACGCAGACCCTGCACCAGCGATGACAACGCTACAAATCGAGACTTGCCCCGATCTACCCATATCGGCGTATGATGTCGCCAGAGCCACCGCGAAAGACTCATTGACTGCCCGCGTTCTTAGCTGGGTAGGTAAAGGCTGGCCGGAGAATCAAAAAACTGAAAACTTTAAACCTTTCCGGTCCAGACAGACTGAACTTTCAATCCAAAAGGGGTGTTTGTTGTGGGGTGATCGGGTAGTAATCCCTGCCAAATTACAGCCCAGGGTACTTAAGTTGTTACATGAAGGGCACCCGGGAATGGTTAAGATGAAAAGCCTTGCCAGAAGTTATGTTTGGTGGCCGGGTATTGATAAGGACATAGAGTATTGGGTAAGCTCATGCCACAAATGCCAGGCAATTAGACCATCCCCACCAAAAGCACCCGTTAAGGACTGGGAAACCCCGCGGGGACCGTGGTCAAGAATACACATTGACTTCGCGGGTCCTACCAAAGGGCATACCTTTCTGATTGTCGTTGATGCCTATTCTAATTGGCTTGAAGTAAAAGTTATGCCATCAACGACAACAGAAGCTGTAATAAAAAAGCTGGACAACCTTTTTGCCACCCATGGCATACCGGACGTTCTTGTCTCAGATAACGGGCCACAGCTAACCAGCATACCATTTGAGCAATACCTAGCCTCCCTAGGTATAAGACATGCCCTAACCGCGCCAGCTCACCTGGCTGCGAACGGCAGGGCTGAGAGAATGGTCCGGTTTACCAAAGAAGGGTTGGAACGAATGGACGCTGGAGATGTCCAACAGAAAGTAAACCGTTTCCTCACACTCCAGCACATAACGCCCAGTACCATAACAAATAAGTCCCCAGCAGAATTACTCATGGGGCGGAAATTAAGATCTCACCTTGATAGGTTACACCCAAATTTTACCCCAGAAAACCCCCCTGACTCCTCTACACGGTTCAGACAATTCGAAATAGACGATTTGGTATACGCCAAAAACTTCACCGGGGACTCGGTATGGCTACCAGGGCAGATTATCCAAATTACAGGCCCCAAATCCTACCGATTAAAATTAGACGATGGCAGGGAATGGAAGCGGCACATAGACCAGCTTTGATCCCGAATTATAGAAAGAACCACAGACTTACAAACATTCACCGAAAAAACCGGCGAAGTGCAAACCAAGGTGGGGGGGGAAAGGCGAGAAACAAATAAAGAACTGTTTAAAACCAAACCTAACAAACAATATGAACAAAAAGAGCAAATAAAAGACTCACTGTTTGAAGAGACTTGCGGGAAGAGCCCATCGGAAGGGGCCAGCCAAGCCAGCTCGACCTGCCCAGAGGAAACGGGAGGGAGCGGCAAAACAGCCGGCCTAAGAAACTCAGGCGGCGGTAAAATGGCTGACTCACCCTTCCAGACGGTTCCAGGGAGAAGGACGGACGACACAGCAGCCCCATCCGAACCGGTCGAAGTCTTCACTAAGAATGAACCGCGCAAGTCAAGTCGAGTCCGGAAAAGCCCCGCCTACCTGCGAGACTACGTCACCACATAGGACTGAACTAAAGGGGGAGGGGTGTTCTATATGTAAAGTGGATGACTCCAAATCTACAAACCTGATTGGTTAATAAAATTGGTTCACTAGGAACCAATCCAAAGAGCTGCCAAAAAGGCGGCAAATCTAAACAACTGCCATTGGCTGCAAGCAGGCAGGCCAGCCTGTATAAAAGGCTGGCCCCGGCTTCAGCCAAGTGTTCCTATTTACTGACTAGTTTAAAATAAAGTATTTGTTGTTGGAACCCGGTCTACCTCGTGTGTTTTCCGAACAAAACAGGTTGGTCACATAGCAAGAAGAACTGTTGGCAGATGGAGAAAGGCAGTCCTGGAACAGATCCCATTTGATTAAAAAATGTCCATGAAAGAGACCTTAAACAAGATGGATCAACGACATCAGTATTGGTTGGAAACATGAGGAAAAGGCCTTCATCCTGGAGTGGGTAGACAATGGCTGAAATGATGGCATTGGTACCTCAAATGATGTAACTTGGTTGCATAAAACTAAAGATTAAAACAATACAGTGATTGTAGCCATCTTCCTTGCTTCTATAAAAGGAAAGAAATTGATTTCTCATAACCAAATTAAAGTGCTATCCACAAATCTTAGAACTGACACAAAACACAGCAGCACAACATTTGCGGCCTGGCTGACAAATTTTATCCTGCTACCAGCACAATATCAGTAAATAGTACTGTCCTTTTTTACCATGTGCAGAGCACATTAAGGACAGGGGGCTCATCCACCAAGCATCATCAGAAACTGTGAAAAAAATCCCTCTCAATGTAGAACTGGGGGGGGAGGGGGGGGGGGAGGGCAGGTAAACCCTGTTTGATAGCTAGACTCTGTCAAAAACTATTCAACACATATGTATTCAAAACTGTATGTAAACTATTGTCAGATGAGACTATTAACTTCATAGATGTGCAGGGTCTGAAACAGCTGTTGCATACCTTATCTTCAGATACTAAAGAATATAATGACATGAAATAACTTAAACAAATACTTAAACTGCATTTTTATGCCCAGAAAAGTAGAAAGTGCACTTATGCTTCAAAGCTTTTTTTAAAAAAAATCAGATTGTCCACATTATTAAATTTGTTATTATAATCCTGCAATATATTATGAGTTTAAAATTAGGCTGGGTGTATGGGTGTGTAGAAGTTACATTCTTAAGGCCCTGTCACACTGCAAAAACGGATGCAAAGAGGAAGCAAAACGGAAAAAAAAATCTTGCCATCAGTTCTAAAACGCGATGTACTCACTGCCTCCGTTTTGCTTCCTCTCAATCCGTCCAGCATCCGTTTATTGACGTTTCATCTGCTCCAAAAGTTTTAGGCTGCCGAAAACTTTTGCACAGAAAATGTATCCAGTTCGTCCGTTCTGCATCCACTACGCATCCGCTAGGCATCCGTTATGCATCCGTTACGCATCCGCTATATCCGCTAGACATCCGCTGCGCATCCGTGCAACTCCATCCGCTCCAGCGGTAAACGGACGCAGGGAGGAAGCGGAACGGATGCAGAACGGATGCCTAGCGGATGCAGAATGGAAACAAAGCGTTTAAAACAGAAAAAACATTCGCAGAGGGGACCTATCTCGGATATTAAGGATGCCTAGAGGATGCCTAGAGGATGCCTAGAGGATGCCTAGAGG
>BLBF01000063.1:3664766-3678216 GCA_015471245.1 Laticauda colubrina
GGAGGCTGGAAGGCAGGCTGGCAGGGAGGCTGGCAGGGAGGCTGGAATGCAGGCTGCCAGCAAGGCTGGAATGGAGGCTGGAAGGCAGGCTGGCAGGGAGGCTGCCCAGGAGGCTGGGAGGCAGGCTGGGAGGCAGGCTTGGAGGCAGGCTTGGAGGCAGGCATGCAGGCAGGGCAGGCAAGGAACTCAAAGTGTCCAGCAGCAGGTCTTTCCTCTGAATGGTGACCTGCTTCCGAGCTGCTTCCCTTTATATCCGGGGGACTTGCGCAATGCATCCCCCCCACATGCGCAATTAACGCACGGCATCCATTAGGCTTCCGCTGTGCATCCGCTAGGCTTCCGCTGTGCATCCGCTTCATCTGCTGTGCATCCGTTTTGCATCTGTTTTTTCCGTTCTGCGTCCGCTTTTCTGAGACCCCCCGGAAGCCCTGCGAACGCGCCATCCGTTCTGCATCTGCTGTGCTTCCGTTCCGCATCCGCTTTGCATCCACCCTGCGTCCTCTCCATGTCCGTTTCATCCGCTCCAATTATGCAAATTTTCACCCCTTTTTAGCATGGATACAACGGATGTGACATTTTTCTCTTCCATTGTGTCCTCTTTGCATCTGTTGGGCAGTGTGACATGACCTTTAAAAGAGACCTTAAGCTTGGTGCTGATCCCCTTCCAAATGATTTGGAGTCGAAATTTATCTCCTAGTCTTCTAATGGGTATTTTAAAAAAATCCAGTTCCTTTTGTCTGAAACTTCAACCATCAGCTTTGAAAAATCTATTAATCAAAAATTACAACAGCTCTTGCTAATTTATAGCACCCACTTTCATATATCTCCCCAACACCAGCTTCTATAAGAATTGCTTATGATTTGAAAGAATATAAAGTTCCTATTTAAAAAAACCAATTTCATTTTTAAAATCTTAATGAACCCTTGTCTGTGCTTAGAAACAACTCCAATCCTTTAATATTCTACATTATTAAGAAATTGCCATCAAAATGAACTAATACTGGAAACAGCAAGAACATTTTGCACATCTCCTTAAAATATAAAGATTGCCTCAACAGAAACATTCCACCTCTAGCAAACAAACAAACAAAGAATTAAAAACAAGAAAAAATAAATCAATCTGTAGTCTTGACTTGTAATCTCTCTAAACAAAAGCAAAACACCAGTCACGCATTATCACAAAATCTCCAAAACCGTAAAGCCTTCAAACTTGAAATTTGGCATGTATATTCCTCTTGGCTTCTAGGTGCTAAGAAAGGATTTTTTTGGAACGACCATCAGAGCATTAGTATTTCATATATTATTATTAACATGCTCCGATGTTAAGCCCATGTCACACTGCACCAATGGATGGAAAGAGTATGTAAAACGGACAAAAACACTTGCCATCCGTTGGTTAACGCGATGCTTCTGTTTTATACTCACTGCGTCCATTTTTCATCCTCTCTATCCGTCCAGCATCCGTCAACTGAGGTTCCATCCGCTTAAAAAGTTTTGAGCTGCTCAAAACTTTTTGTGTGGAAAATGTATCCAACGCATCCGTTCTGCATCCGCAACGCATACGGGGAACATCCGTTCTGCATCCGTCGTCATCCGTTACACGTCCGCTACATCCACTAGGCATCCGCTGCGCATCCGCGCAACTCACATCTGCTCCAGCAGAAAGCGGACACAGGGAGGAAGCGGAACGGACACGGAACAGACGCGCAGCATTAGTAGCACGGATGGAGAAAGGATGAAAGTGGATGCGGCTCGCAAAGAAAGCATTTAAAACGGAAAAAACGTTCGCAGAGGGGACCTATCTCGGATATTAAGGATGTCTAGAGGATGCCTAGAGGATGCAAAAGGACACATAAGGGAAAACCTATATTGCCTATAAAAAGGGGGAGCAACTCACCTGGATCTCACTTTCAGACCAGCAGCCCTGCTGTGCAGACCTCTGCAGCCTTCATCTGCCTCTTCCTCTTCCACAGCATCCAGTCATGTCCACCATGGATCGTAACACACTCCTTTTGGTAGCCACCATCATTCTGCAACATTGCGAAGCCATCTACAGGCTCTTTCAACTCTACTATGGGAAGAAAAGGAGGCGGCCAAGAAGCGTCTGGGTCCGAAGATGGATCGGGAGAAGAGCAGAGTACGGACTGTACAACAAGCTGATGGGGGAGCTCAGGAACGAAGACCCTCGTGCATTCCAGAACTTCATGAGGATGCTGCCAGCCATGTTTGACGAAGTTGTGCAGTGGCTGACACCCAGGTTGACCAAGCAGAGCACCAACTTCCGGCCCAGCCTGGACCCTGGGCTGAAGGTGGCACTGACTCTGCACCACCTGGCCTCAGGGACCACCTACAGGAGCATGCAGTATGGCTGGAGGGTGCCACACAACACCATCAGCATTGTGGTCAGAGAAATGGTGCAGGCCATCATCGAAGAATACCTGGAGGAGCTCCTCCAGTGCCCCTCCACTGAAGAAGGATGGAAGAAAGTTGCAGAGGAGTGGTATCAGAAGTGGAACTTCCCTCACACTGTTGGAGCCATAGATGGGAAGTACGTGGCCTGCAAAGCTCCAGTCAAGTCAGGGTCCACTTATTTCAACTACAAGGGCTTCTTCAGCATCATCATCTTCGCCATGGTCGATACTGACTTCAAGTTCATGTACATTGATGCTTCAGGCAACAGTTCAGCTTCAAATGCCCAGGTATACAACGCCAGTGACCTCAAGGAGGGGCTGGAACGCAACCTCATCGTGGGCTTCCCAGATCCAGAACCCCTGCCCAATGACACACAAGATGTGCCCTACTTCATTGCCTTCTCCCTCAGAACCTACCTCATGGAGCCCTACACCTCCAGATGCCTCACCCGTGAAGAGAGGATCTTCAACTACAGGCTGTCCAGGGCAAGGTGGGTGGTGGAGAATGCCTTTGGCATCCTGGCCAACAGGTTCCAGGTACTTCTCACCACCATGCAGCATCGCCCAGAGACCGTGAGGAGGATTGTGGAAGCTTGCTGCAAACCTGCACAATCTCATGCGCACCCGCTACCCAGTCTTGCAGAACAGGCTCGTGGACCTCCAACAAGGCAAAGGGGACATGGAGCCTGGGGAATGGAGGCAAGGGTGAAACCTGATAGACACTGAGGATGTGCAAGGCCCCAACAGAGCCTCACGTGAAGGGAAGAAGCAGTGCAACCTCCTGAAACACTGGTGCAACTCCCCAGCTGGAGCAGTGGAGTGGCAAGCAGGATGATAGATGCTTAATGGATGCTTCTTTCATCCTGTCTCATCACACTGATGAGATTGGACCATGTATGTTGGGTGGGCCTACAAAGAACAGGACATTTAATAAAGAGTTGTGTTTATGTTGACATGTGTGGATCAATGATTACATTAGTATTGATAATGAAGGGCCATAGGTGTGGCACCTGGGAGGGTGGACCATACAGTCCCACTATGCTTGCACTGGAGGTTTATCTATCCCCACAGCTATCTCAACCCATCCCACAGCTATCTTAACCCATTCCACAAGTATCCCTGCCCATCCCACTGCTATCTCAACCCATCCCACAGCTATCTTAACCCATCCCACAGGTATCCCTGCCCATCCCACAGCTATTAGCCATCCCAAAGATATCCCTGCCCATCCTACTGCAATCTTAACCCATCCCACAGCTATCTTAACCCATCCCAAAGGTATCCCTGCCCATCCCACTGCTATTACCCATTCCAAAGGTATCCTTGCCCACCCTACTGCTATCTTAACCCATCCCACAAGCATGCAAAGGCTAAACCATTTCTAAAAGTTTCCACCAAGACTTTACTTACAAAAATAAATGAAGCAAGTGTGTGAAGCAAAGATAATCTTTATTAATAACAAGCTGTAAAAGAAAAATGACCCAAGTCAAGTGTCCAAATAAAGTCTACAGGTAGCCACCCAGTCTCTGGCACTCTTCTCTGTCACTCAGAGGTGTGCCCAGTCTCAGGGGTGAAGGGTCCAGGTGCTGTGGAGGTGGCTGCTGCTGGAGTGCTGGTCTGAAGCGCCACTGGGGTGCCTGGCCCCGAGAGGACAACAGGGGACGGTGTGTTGAGGAAGCTCTCAGACAGCTGGCTCAGCCCCGTGATGTTGAGAGCTCCTTCCTCCATGCCATGGAGTGTCAGCCCCAGTACCGATGACTGATGTCCTGAGGACGAGCTTGGCTGTGGGTGGAGAAAGGAGCAGTGTAGTGGGGCTGTCTGGTCTGCAGCTGGGTGAGGACTGGCATGGGTGGCATCGGTGACATGGGTGGTATCAGTGGCATCGGTGGCATCAGTGGCATCGGTGGCATCGGTGGCATCAGTGGAACCAGTGACAATGGTGGCGTCCGATGAGTCTGTGCCTGGACTGGGAAGGGCTACCTGTGCTACTGGACATCCTGGTAGCCGTAGCCCTGGTAGGTGAGGGCCTGTGGAAAGCCTTGGAATGGGAGGGACATCACCTGGGGTGGAAGAGCAGACCTGGACTGGGTGGGAGCAGGTTCATCTGGATCTGGAGGGTTGTGAAGCAGATCGTTGTGAAGCAGTCCTTCACCACCTGGTATTGGGGTTCCGCCATGTCCATGAGTGTCTGGTTCACATAATTGAGGAAGGGCTTGTGGTTGGAGGATGAGGAGTCGATGTGTACCAGCTGAGAGAGGAGATCTATGCTGCTCCTGATGGTGTCCCTTATCTCCAGCAGGACTGTTTGGCTCTGTCCCTCCTGTCTGGCTCTCTGCCTTTCTGTGGAGATGGAGCTGGGGTGGATGCAGGTTGGACTGTGGTGGAAGTGCCGTCTCCTTTCTCCCACTGTGCCAGGGAGTCCTGCACACGTTCCACCATGGTTAGAACAGCTGTCAGCGGGTTTTCCATCGTGGGACACTCCACAGACACCTGCCTGGAGAAAGGAGCTGACTCTCAGCCGGAAGAGGACTGGCTCTCAACAGGCTGCCTGAGAGAGAGGGTTGTGAGAGGGGCTGCTCCTCGGTGGCGGATCTCACCCTCCAGGAAGCTGCACTTGGCCATGACGTAGGTCTCTCTGTCCGTCAGCTTGACCGCGGCCTGGCCAGATTTCTTGAGGTGCAGCTTCCCGTACCAGGTGTGCATATGTTTCCAGCAGCCGAGGAGGATCTCCGAAGTGTAGCCCAGGCTCTCCGCCTTCTCTCTCCAAGCAGCCTGCTTCCTTTTGGTGTCCCTGTAGAGCCTGTGTCCCTTCCGCCATAGATACTCATTCTCTCTCGGCCACTCCAGCATCTCATCCTCGTGTTCCTCCTCGATGGAGTATTGCCTCCTCTCCCATTCTCGCATATGCCTCTTCCTCCCTTTGGCAGGACCACATGGGCCCTCATCAGAGGGGCTTCTAGGTTGTAGGGGCTGCTCCTCCACACTACCACCAGCAGCAGCACCAGCAGGACCAGCAGCAGTGCCAGCAGCACCAACAGCACCAGCAGCACCAGGACCAGCAGCACCAGCACCAGCAGCGCCAGCAGGACCAGCAGGATCAGCAGGACCAGGAGCACGAGCAGGACCAGGAGCACAAGCAGAACCAGCAGGACGAGCAAGATCAGCAGGACGAGCAGGACCAGGAGGACGAGGAGCAGCTTCAGCAGAAGCACCACCGCCAGGAGCAACTTCAGCAGAATAAGCACGAGCAGAAGCACCACCGCCATAAGCAGCAGCATCAGCTCCTCCAGAAGCAGAAGCAGCAGAAGCACCAGCCCCAGAAGAGCGAGCCCGTGCTACAGAAGCCCCAGCAGAAGCAGAGTGAGGGCCAGGGGGTGGGAGGGTGGCCCTGTCCCTCTTGCCAGGGCTGGCAGCAGATGGCTGAGGCTTTCTCTTCTTTCCCATGGTTGTGGGGTTGCTGGCTGGCAGGCAGGCTGGCAGCAAGGCTGGCAGGAAGACAGGCAGCAAGGCTGGCAGGCAGGCTGGCAGGCAGGCTGGCAGGCAGGCTGGCAGGCAGGCTGGCAGGCAGGCTTGAGAGCTGTGTCTGGAAGCAGGTCTTTCCTCTGAATGGTGACCTGCTTGGGAGCTTCTTCCCCTTATATCCATGGGGCTGACGCAATGCATCCTCCCCGCATGCGCAGTGAATGCTAGGCATCCGCGAAGCATCGCTAGGCTTCCGCTAGGCATCCGCTAGGCTTCTGCTCTGCAACCACTTCATCCGCTCGGCATCCGCTGTGCATCCGCTTCATCCGCTCAGAGTCTGTTCTGCATCCACTCTTTCCATTCCGCATCTGCTTTGCTGCGCAGCCTTGCGGATGTTTCCTTCCATCCGCTTCCATCTGCTAGACTTCCATAGAGCATCTGCTTTCCATCCGCCCTACGTCCTCCCCCCGTCCGTTCCTTTCCGTGTTGTCCGCTCTGGTTATGCAAATTTTTGCCCCTTTTGATAGCGGATAACAACGGATGGAACATTTTTCTCGTCCGCTGTGTCCTTTTTAAAACGTTTTGCATCCGTCAGCCAGTGTGACAGGGCCTTAAGGAGTTCTACTCCTCTTCCTTACCTAAAAAGAAATCTGTTCCAAAAACACAAGCAAAGGAGAGGAGTTTCAGTTTTAGTTTCACATCAGCAACCAGCTTTAGTACAGAACAGTTGAGCTAAGCCATGCCCAGGCTCCTTGCTGTCTCCTTCTTGCTCACATAGCAAATACTGTTTCAGTTTCCATGTCTCAGTTTCCAAACAGTCCTCAACACACTGACAGGATTCTAGTCAGATGAATACCAATGGATGCTGGTAGGCAGAAGCACAATCCCCCCCCCCTTATTTTCCTCCCCAAAAACTAAGCCCAATCACATAGTTACATAGCAAAGCATGGGTATAGAGCTAGTAGATTTATAGCAGAGTGTACCACAACTCTTCATATACTTTAGCAAGCTTATTGTATTGCATTATTACATTCAAACTGTACAGAAGAAAATAAGGTCAGGGAGGGGAGATATGATGAATACATATGCAAAGCATCTTAAAGTATTTCCTTTAATGCTTTCTTTAGATGTTCTCTTAACCAAAATCTGGAAATTATATATAGATGTAAAATATCCCTCACACCAGTTGATCTTCTCTTACTTAAAGACTTGGCTTAAGTTTTGTCTAATTCTTACATTTCATTTCAATAAAAGCTGTTGCAGCAGATCTATTGCAAAAGAATAGAGCAGAAGAATGAATAATCCTGATTAATCTTTTTGGCCGGAATAGCAATGGCATCATAATGTAAACTAAAAGTACTTTTTTTTCTTTAAAAGTATTGACAAGGATTAGCATAATCAATGAAGTGTCCATCCTCCTTAATGATCCCTGTGTCCATTTTTCTTTGGAAGTAGGTGAAACAAGGAAGTTAATGCTTGGCTTTGGGTCTGTATATATAAAAACAAAATAAAGCATATCCTGTTTTGGGGACATATTGTCTGTATGTATTGTTTTTCTTTGTCCTGATCTGTTACTGAATAAGATAAAAATCTGTTTTAAAACTGTTCCCTTTGATTTATATCGGTTCAATGACAATGAAACCTGGAGAGAAATTCAAAGAAAAATAAAATTTGAATGAGATTAAATTAATGGTTTTCTCTGGGGTTAGAAGGATTTTTCTGTGAAATTTTGAGTAGGAGTTTCTACATACCTAAGTTATAAACCAACTTTTAGTTATTTAAATTAACTTCATGCATCTACATTGTTCTTTTCTTTCTGAGACCCTGATTTGTAGGAATGAAGATCAAAATAGTTTCAAACTATTGGTAAAAGTTGGTATTCGTAGCCATTCAACCAAAAGAACTTTGGTGGGTAAGTGGTTTTCCCCCACTCATTTGGGCTAAACTATTAAGAGCTAATGACTAATTTTCTGGTTGCTTCAGAAACTTTATATTTTGTTTTAAATGAATAGATGACAACCACACATGTACTGTATGAAATATCTTGTCTTTGAGGTGTTCCAGTCAACAATCTGTCGACCCTGAAGATGACATATGTGTAGCCATATTTTACATTAGCCTTAGTATTTTCCCCTAATTACCTTTAGATTTATGGTAACTGAATTAACTGATACTTCAGGCTCACAACTGTCTGACTGTAAAAGGGGGATTGTAGATACAAAGGGAGAATGTTATGTCTAGGCGGTATTCGTTTCCCATGAGAACAGCTCAGATGCCTGCAGCTGGATGAAGGTGGAGTTTGGAATTGCTAGACTGTGGGACTGAGAAGGGATTGGAGATTGTGATTATATTTCACACTTTTTTTTTATTGGGTATAATCAGGGGTGGGATTCTACCAGTTCGCACCTATTTGCTAGAACTGGTTGGTAACATTCTAAGCAGTTCAAAGAACCAGTTGTTAGAAGAAATTACTGGCCTTATCCTGTAAGGAAGGCAGGAAGGAAACATTCTGGTGTTGCTTACAGAAACTGCCTCTCTGTTAACCCTTATTACATTCTTGGCAGGACTAGACTTCCTGTCTCAGGAACCTCTCTGGATTTTTCCCCTCTTCTTTGCTGGTACTTTGCTTGTGTGGAGTGACCATTCAAAGTTACAGTGACACTGAAAAAGTGACTTATGACCATTTTTCACGCTTATGACTGTTTCAGCATCTCCACAGTCATGAGAGGCCAGGCGAGGAGATGTGTGCCTTGATGTGAGTGATGTTGAGTTGGCCACACCCAGCCAATAACATGACCACCAAGCCACTCCCACCAACTCAGCCACGCCCACAGAACCGGTTGTTAAAAAATTTGAATCCCACGCCTGGGTATAATTCTGGATCCAGTTCAGAGTTGGAATTACACCAAGTCTTTGCCAATTTAATATGTTATTAATAAATGGACTTGAAATGGAAAATGGATGCCATGGACTTTATTTTTGGAGACATGTTACTTGGGGCTTGACAAAATCATGTTTGCAAGCTAGACCATATGCCTCAGCATCTGATCTTCACATACCAGCCATAAAGATGTGGCTGATAACTAGTCAAAACTGGAGTGAAACATGAAAATAAGCACCTTGAATTGTACCTGAAATAAACTGAGAGGCCATTTATTCTGTTTAAGAAAACCTGTAAATTTTGTGTTTGTGTTTTAACTAGCATAAAATTGGATGGGGCTTTTTACCTAATTTTACCAAAAGTTTTCTACAATTATTTACTCAGAAGTATTTGTGGTACTTTGCTGTAGCAGCAAACACCAAAAGTCTTGCAGCAGCTTATGCAAAGCCCTTTTGTGGAGGGAGGAACAAATGTAAGGTTTTGGGAGATTGACAAAAACAGTGATGTATACAGTGACAATGCTAAATTTACTGGATGGTAAATTTAAAATGGTGTTATGACCTTTCATGGAGTATGATTATGGGCACCACATTTCCAGATGGCTATTGGCAGGTTAAGAGAATGTCCAGAGAAGGGCAATGAAAGTGATAAGAAGGACTGGAGGTCATAGCCTCTGAGATTGGCTGAAGGAACCTGGGTTGTCTGAGTAAAGAAGGCTGAAATATAGGATATCATGTTCAAGTACATAAAAAGGTATTGGAAAGGTAGTCAAAAACTATATTCCATGGCTGAGAAACTAGGCCCAGAAATAATGGATATAAGTTTAGAGTGACCTAGCTTTCATTTAAATATAAGAAAATTCTACAAAAACCTATGCAAGTTCTGAATTTTGTATCTCTGAAGGTTTTGAAAGAGACACTTGATCATCTTCTCTCATGGATGCTTTAAATTGGTTTCCTGCACATTGTAGCAGTTGGACTGGATAATTCTTATGGTTGCTTTCAGTTCTGTTATTCTATGATTTGTGAAATGGTGGGAGGGAGGCTTCATTTCTTGTATTTTAGGAGACTGGTAAAAGTTTCTGAGTCGTGTTCACCACAAAATAGCAGAAAACCCTTGGCTTCCAGCAGTTATGCAGCCAAAATTCAGCGAAGTGATTGGAGGGAGTTAGAAACACTGTTAGAAACAAGCAAATCATGTTTACATTTGTATCCAAAGTCCATGTTAAATTCTGCCAGATTCAGGGATCTCCAGCCTTTTAAAGTTTCCAATCCAAAAAGAGGTTCACCCTTTGGAAACAAATGTAGATTTCTGTCATGTTCCAGGTTTCTAAAATAAAAGACTCATTCCATTTTTTATGACAGAATTAAAAAGATGTAATAGTCAATAACAATTCTGTGGCAATCATTTGCAGTGACAACATACTATGCTAGAAATGCCACAGATATTTCTCAATCCTGCTAAAAAGCACTCCTGGGAATCAGATATGGATTTTAGGAGATCATTTCAGTCCCAATTTATTAACTACTACGGCTTACCTTTGACTGTACACAGAACTGACAAACATTATAATGCAATAGAATAACAATGATGAACAGCACTTTTATAGCCCTTATAAAAAGAAACCCTGGATTGATAGATTGGAATGACAGCGTTGGCAGACTTGAATCTAAGCATTTGTACTGTATACTTAATAATCAAAGCAGTGGAAGAGTTCCCAAAAAGCTTTCGTAATGTCTTTCTGCAGCCTGGTGCCAAGATAGTGCCAAATAATTTTCATCTTGTCACTCATCTCTCCCTTTGCATCTGTTCTTCCAACATGTGAGGAGTGACCTGGTTCAATATGCTTTAATTAATTAATAAGGAAAAAACTGTTTGACAGATGATTTGCAAGTGGGAAAAAGCTCCTCAAGCATGAGAAAATCCATACTCTTCTGATTTTTTTTCCTTTTGGGGATCTGGGGGAGGGGGAAACTACATTGAAGAAAAGCATATTGGAAGAAACAAAACAACCACTCAAAATAGTTAAGGAGATAAGTTATTTATTCTATGGAAATGCAAATACTTTATTTGTGTTGAAAATAGATGAGGATCATGATAGTTATTTATATATAAGGCCCATGCTGGGTGACTTTGGGCCAGTCACTGCCTCTCAGGCCAACCCTTCTCCCAGAATTGCTGTGGGGAAAATAAGAGGGAGTATTAGGTATGCTTGAGTAATATATAAAAATATTAAAGGCAGGATATAAATAAGTAAATAAAATATTGCCCTTTCCATAAACAGAAGAGTCTTCTCTAATTATTTTAAGAAGACTGCAAACAACGATGTCTTTCAATCTTTGGATAGCACCTATTTCACTTTTAAAAAGGTATTTAAAAATTTCCCCTTTTAGTCATGTTTGGCTCAAGGGGGTGGTGCTCATCTCCATTTCTTAGCCAAAGGAGCCAAGACTGTCTCACAACATTTCCATGGTCATAAAGGCATCTATATCACTCACAACATTTCAGAGTGTTTTTAAAAGTGTGAAGAGCATTTTCCTGGAGTGCAGACATATACACATACTCATCCTCATACGGTGCACCATCCAAAGTAGAATTTATTATCTGAAATGAGATAGATCAATATTTTTCATTCAAGATAGTAAAATTAGTTAGCTTATGTACAGTATAATGACAAGAGTTGTTTCAAGTATCTTCATACATTTCTGTTTACTGTGTTTCTCACAAAATAAGGCCGGGCCTTATTTTTTTTTTTGACCCCTGAAAAAACAGCTAGGCTGTCTTTTCGGGAGTCACTTAATTTCCCCCCCTTGCATCCTCAGGTGGGCGGGCAGTGACAGCTTGGATGTTGACCTCGGCATTGGTGGGGCACTTTGTATCGGGAGACCTTCCGCCACCATTGCTTTCCCTTCTCCCTTGCTGCCACAGCATTTAGAGCAATGCCGTGGCATTTGGCACAGCCACTTGCGGCCAGCCAGGGCTCCTCCCTACAACCAGAGCCCGGTGGAAACATTTGGCTTCAGTCACTCCTGTCACTGCCTTCCCTTTGCCTTTGAAGGTAAAGCCAATTATTTTAAAAATGACGCCCTACTACAATAAAGCCTTCCCTGCCCAAGAGGGCAGCCCAACCCCATGTGGGGAGGCAAATCTCTTGAGGCCGCAGTTCAGAATCGGCCCACCTCGGGAGAAGCGCCCAGCCGCCATCCCTGCCTGGTGCTGATCAGAGTGTGAAGTGCTTCGCCTGGGGTGCCCAGCACAGCTGACAGGTGGGCCCTCCTTCCTGGCAGCAGAGCTCTTACCAAGGCAGCAAGCACCTCCCCGCTGGACTCTTCACTCATCCCGCCAGGGCCGCACCAGAGCCGTGCACGCTGGGCAGAGCCATGAAAGTGAGCCGTGGGTGTGCGCCCGCCTGCCAAGCAAAAGAGCTGGGCTGACCTGAGCTTGCCTTCCTTCCCAAGTCCCTCAAGCATGACCCCAAAGGGGCCACCAGGAGAGACTGCCCAAGGTAATGATAGCGCCCACCCATCTGCAGGCAGGGAAGCGAGGTGATGGCAGTGCTGCTTCCCTGGCCAGCAGAGGGACCCTGAAGCCACCTGTCCTTTCCACCCCTCGCCCAGCCCATCCCCATCCCCACGCATCTCCAAATGTGCTGGCAGCTCCAAATGCTGCAGCAGAACAGGCATCAGGCAGAGGCACTGACTCGGTGGGGCTCAGCTCGGAGGAGAATGTGACGCAGGCCATCGCCTTGCCTCCATGTCCATGGATGGGTGGGCGCTATCACTGCCTCAGGTGGCCTCTCCCAGTGGCCCCTTCGGGCTCGGGCTGGAGGGACTTGGGAAGGAAGCCAAGCTTGCGTCGGCCCGGCTCTTTTGCTTGGCAGATGGGCACGCACCTGTAGCTTGCTTTCCCGGCTCTGCCCAGCCCGCACGGCTCTGGTGCGGCCCTAACGAGATGGGCAGAGAGTTCAGCAGAGAGGTGCTTGCTGCCTTGGCGAGAGCTCCACTGCCGGGCAGGAGGGCCCACCTGTCACCTGCACTGGGCGTCCCAGGTGAAGCTCTTTGAACTCTGCCCAGTGCCAGGCAAGGATGGCAGCTGGGCACTTCTCCCAAGGTGGTCTGATCCTGTGCTGCGGCCCCAGGAGATTTGCCACCCCACAAGGGGCTGGGCTGCCCTCTAGGACAGGGGAGTCTTTGTTGTAGTAGGGCATCATTTTTAAAATATTTGGCTTTACCTTCGAAGACAAAGGGAAGGTGGTGACAGGAGTGCCTGAAGCCGAGTGTCTCCACCAGGCTCCGAGTGTCTCCACCAGGCTGGCCACACGTGGCTGCGCCAAATGCCACGGCGTTGCTTTAAATGCCATGGCAGCAAGGGAGAAGGAAAAGCAACAGTGGAGGAAGATCTTCTGATATGAAGTGCCCCACTAACACCAAAGTCAATGCCTGCAGCACCATATCCGGGTATGCAACAAAAGTACTTCCTAACGGCAATCCCCCCCGCCATTCCCCCCCATTTCAAATGTTTAATATAGGCCTTAATTTGGGGGGAGGGGCTTAATTTGATTTTATGCTGATAAAACATGCTGGGCCTTCCTATTGGGGGAGGCAGTATTGTTGGAGAAATTACTATAGTAATTTCTAGATAGAAAAACCTAGATAGATAGATAGATAGATAGATAGATAGATAGATAGATAGATAG
>BLBF01000063.1:3678226-3751082 GCA_015471245.1 Laticauda colubrina
TAGATAGATAGATAGATAGATAGATAGATAGATAGATAGATAGATAGATAGATAGATATAGAGAGATAAAGAGATAGATATAGAGAGATATAAATAGACAGATATAGATATATACCCTTGAAGAAACCTTACACTCACTAGCACTGATGATATTATATAGTCAGGTAATGAAATGTCTGCAAGCAAGCAACCGTGCTCAGAGCATGAAAAACTATACTAGGCTATGGATTCAAAGGACCAAACAACAGTGGGGAATATTTGTTACTTTGACATAAAATGTGGTGGGAATGGTGTGTATGGCAGTGGCAGTGATTTTCAGTGGGACATTCCACCTTCAGAACTTACAAAATCTTTAAAACTGCCTTGTACACATTTGCACTTCAAACCAATGGAAGTGGTCAAGATAATTTTATTAAAACCTACCAATGGGTACAAAGGAACTGAATAATAAACAAGCATTATACTACTGAACAGCACAACTTCTAGAATACAATTGTAGTCATAAATTCTATAAATCTGGAGAATATGAATAACTAAGAAATTTTCAAAATATTATTTTGCCCAATAACTTGCACCAATCTGAATGACTTTTTCCAGTCTCTCTTGAAGTCCCTTTCTTGCTAATGTTGAGCCAATTAATTGAACACTATCCACATGCTTCAGATTGCAATTCCAGTAAGGGGTGTCTGTGGTGGTGGCTATTTTACTGGCACATCTAACACATTGCATATAAAGATAGAGCCATTTATTTCTCATTTCTTTTAGATTTTTATTTTCTTTCTTGCTCTGGATGAGGTTCACAGAATTTAGTGATCCTGCAGGGTATTTCTGACATATTTTTTCCCCTTTTGACAAAACTAATTATGAAAATTAGTTATTTGCATATTAAAACACCTTTTCAGCACAACTGTTCTATCTTCCTTTGCTGAATACCAAAGAAGACATTACCACGCCAAGCCCTGTAAAATGTCTGCGTTGCTAACTATTTTAGAAATGCTGAAGTATTAGTACTGGTAATTAATCAGATTTTGCTCTAAATGAGATGAATTTGGGTGCATCCACAAGAAAAACAGTTAAGGCATACATCCTTCTCTCATCTGTCTTGGGGTCTTTTTAGCTGAATTTCTTTTTTTTTTTCCTTTGCTGAATTTAAAATGAAGCTTGAGCTATAATCATGCATAGCAATGGAGACAGATATTGGATCTTGCCTTTGATAAACATCTAAAATGCTAATGAAGCTGGGCTGTAATTCTGAAATCGCAAAGCAAGTGATTTGACAAGAATCAGAACTATTTTTAAAGACATTACCTTCCAACCTGAAACACTTTCCCCACCCAAAATCCATATTGTTTTCCCATGTTTAATTTTAGGGTATTTTCCCCCCTGTGCTAAAAAAAAAAGGGGGGGGAAGGAAAAAAAACCTACCACATCAAAATGCAAGAGCATGAAAAACTGATGAGCTTTCAAATTGTCCTCTTTTGCATGCAAATCATATCAGAGTTCTCATTAGCATAAATGCATGAGCAACTCTAAATGCTTTTAATTTCCAATCTCAGCCAGCAGAGGAGTAATTTGTCACTGTCAGGGTAAAAATCTAAAAAGAAAAAGAGAGAGGGAGAGGGAAAGAGAGGACTCCGTGCTAAATTGGAATCATATAAATTTTTGATTTGCTAATTGACTGATGCTGCAGTTCAATCAACTGCCTTGAAGGTGTAAATAATTCAATGTACACTCCAAAAAAAATAAATAAAGGCATAATGTGTTTCTGTTGGAGGGATGTTGGTATTCACTGCAGAAGGACATACCTGACCACCTCCCTCCCTCCCTGCAGTATTCTAGACAAATTATAGCTTTACATTGGCAATTGCACTTACGCTAGCTAACCAAGGCAAAGACTGTTCAGCAACCTTTCAAATGAATATACAGTTTAAACTGAAAAAAAGATTTATAATTTATTTTACAGTGAATGTTCCAGGAAGCCATATGTAGTCTTTTTCTTCTTCTTAATTCTCCTTTCTTCAGTGATGAGTACTTGCACATCTTGAATGCAATTATAACAGTTAGGGACTGTCCCAGTTGAAATCTAGCGTTTCTATTATGTTTTAATTAGCTTTTTCCTTTAATCAACAGAGTGAAATGTCATATGCAATGTGTATTATTGCAAGTGCACTGGTTTTTAGGCATATGCTAAAAAGGGTAATGTGGGAAGCCAGGCAGATAAATGCAATTGCAATCCCTTGTAACACACAAGGTTTGTATAACACGCAACATTATGTGATGGGTTTTACATGAGTTTTTATGGCTGTTAGCTTCCCTGAATAAGGTGGGAGATATATAGAAATATATGTTTGTAGTTTTCCTTTGAACTATTCACAATCCAGTAGTTATCTGCAATATGTTTCACTCAAGGTTTTTAAATAATGGAAGAAGAGCTTATGGCATAGTTGTCCCAAAGGTGCTTTTTCCAAAAGACAACTGGATTTTCTTGTTTTTTTTTCTTTGAAAACATTTCACTTCTCATGCAAGAAGCTAACTGAAGAAGCTTCTTGGATCAGAGGCTAAACATTTTCAAAGACAAAAAAAAGTTCACTTGATTTTTGAAAAAAGAAACACTTTGAGACAACCATAACCTGGATGATTGAAAATCTCCATAGGCATTTATGACATAGTTCTTCCAAAGCAGAATTTAAGAGAGTTCTATCAAGACCTCTAAAAAAGCAAATATATTCTTTCCCATCTTTCATGAACACTGAAATTTCAAAACAACAATCACAAGATAAGATTCCTCTGAAAAGATCATTGAAAGCTCTTTATGACATTATTGTCATAATCTGTTTTAAATGCAAACAGGATCCATTAGTGACCAGTTTAAACTCTCACCAACTTTCATCATCACAGTGCCTTAGATAAAAGTGGCATAATCTGGTATGAGGGACCTAAGGAAATATCTAATTATTTGTGTGTGTGTGGGGACTTTTAATAATTTTATATTTTAGGAAGCTGTGCCTTTTTCTTTAAAGTTCTCCTTGTGTGGCCAAAAGTAACATTCAAGAACAAACCAAAACAAAATCGAACACTGCAATTCAGAAAAAAATATAGGGCAAAACAAAAAATAAATCCAAAACACTTCATAAAATACTTAAGTTCCATTATGTATTAATCAACTTCAATTGCTACAAGTAACAACAAGCAAACTATCATAAATAAAATACTGTGAAAACAACAGAAAAGGTAGAGTTATTGTCTCTGAGAGTTTGGAAATGAATAAAAGTATCACAGCCTACACTTAATGTCACAGTGAGATGCTAACCTCCAGCTCTATGTTTACCAGTTGGGCATGAGCATGAAGAATGACAAGGAATCTCTCCACTGGTGTAGCTAACAACAAATACAAACCTCAGAATAAGTGGTGAAATGAAGAGGAAGAGATGGAATAGAAGAGCACGAGAAAGTTGGATGAAGTGGACCAAGCCAGAATGCAATGAAGATGATTAATTGAACAAAAAAGAATAAATTAAATTGGTTATCTGGAAAAAGTGCTGTCCCCTACATAACTAGTCAAGTAGGAGAAATAATATGCAATCTGTTTCTCCCCACACCCCAAATTATTTCCCCATATTTTATTCTTTTTCAGACTTACTGATATTTCTATTTGAGAATAGTTCTGTCAGTTTCTGAATTCAATATTCTCTCTCCTCATTAAAGCCCATGTCACACTGGCCAACAGATGCAAAAAGGACACAGAGGACAAGCAAAATGTTCCATCCATTGTTATCTGCTCTCAAAAGGGGCAAAAATTTGCATAACCGGAGCGGATAACACAGACGCAGGGAGGACGCAGGGCGGATGCCAAGCGGATGCAGAACGGAAGCCCAGTAGAAGGAAGCAGATGGGAGCGGATGGGAGTGGGTGGCACATCCGCAGGGCTTCCGGGGGGCCTCAGCGAAGCCAACGCGGAACGGAAAGAATGGATGCAGAGCGGACTCCAAACGGATGAAGCGGATGCACAGTGGAAGCCTAGCGGATGCACAGCGGAAGCCTAACGGATGCCTGGCGTTAACTGTGCATGCGGGGGGGATGCATTGCGTCAGCCCCGTGGATATAACGGAAGCAGCTCGGAAGCAGGATGCCATTCAGAGGAAAGACCTGCTGCCAGACACATCGGCTGCCTTGCCTGCCCTGCCTGCATGTCTGCCTGCCAGCCTTGGTGCCAGCCTTGGTGCCAGCCTTGCTGCCAGCCTCCCTGCCAGCCTTGCTGCCTGCCTTCCTGCCAGCCTTGTTTCATGTCTGCCTGCCAGCCTTCCTGCCAGCCTTGGTTCATGTCTGCCTGCCAGCCTTCCTGCCAGCCTTGGTTCATGTCTGCCTGCCAGCCTTGGTGCCTGCCTGCCTGCCAGCCTGCCTGCCAGCCTTGGTGCCAGCCTCCCTGCCAGCCTTCCTGCCAGCCTTGGTGCCAGCCTCCCTGCCAGCCTCCCTGACAACCATCCTGCCTGCCTTGGTGCCAGCCTCCCTGCCAGCCTTTCTGCCAGCCTTGGTTCCTGCCAGCCTCCCTGCCAGCCAGCAACCCCACAACCATGCGGAAGCACAGCAAGCCTCAGCCATCTGCTGCCAGCCCTGGCAAGAGGGACAGGGCTACCATCCCGGCCCCTGGCCCTCACTCTGGTTCTGCTGGGGCTTCTGCAGCACGGGCTCGCTCTTCTGGGGCTGGCGCTTCTGCTGCTTCTGCTTCTGGAGGAGGAGCTGATGACAAGCACTCCAGCACCAGCCACCTCCACAGCACCTGGACCCTTCACCCCTGAGACTGAGCGACCAAGAGGAGTGCCAGAGACTCTTTTTTGTCTTATAGCTTGTTGTTAGCAAAGTCTATTTTTGATTCACACACTTGTTTCATTTCTTTTTTTTCATAAAGTCTTGGTGGAAACTTTTAGAAATGGTTTAAGCCTTTCATGCTTGTGGGATGGGTTAAGATAGCTGTGGGATGGGCAGGGATACCTGTGGCATGGGCAATAGCTGTGGGATAGATAACCCTCCAGTGCAAGCATAGTGGGACTGTATGGTCCACCCTCCCAGGTGCCACACCTACGGCCCTTTATTATCAATAATAATGTAATAATTATCCACACATGTCAACATAAACACAACTCTTTATTAACGCCCTGTTCATTGTAGGCCAACCAAACATACATGGCCCAATCTCATCTGTGTGATGAGACATGCTGAAGGAAGCATCCATTAAGCATCTACCATCCTGTCTTGCCACTCCACTGCTCCAGCTGGGGAGTTGCACCATTGTCTCAGGAGGTTGCGCTGCTTCTTCGCTTCATTTGAGGCTCTGTTGGGGCCTTGCACATCCTCAGTGTCAATCAGGTTTCGCCCTTGCCTCCATTCCCCAGGCTCCATGTCCCCATTGGCTTGCTGGAGGTCCACGAGCCTGTTCTGCAACACTGGGTAGCGGGTGCGCATGAGATTGTGCAGGATGCAGCAAGCTTCCATGATCCTCCTCACGGTTTCTGGGCGATGCTGCATGGTGGTGAGAAGTACCTGGAACCTGTTGGCCAGGATGCCAAAGGCGTTCTCCACCCGCCTTGCCCTGGACAGCCTGTAGTTGAAGATCCTTTCTTCACGGGTGAGGAGTCTGGAAGTGTAGGGCTTCATGAGGTAGGTCGTGAGGGAGAAGTCGTCATCCCCCGCGATGAAGTAGGGCACATCTTGTATGTCGTTGGGCAGGGGTTCTGGATCTGGGAAGCCCACGATGAGGTTGCGTTCCAGCCCCTCCTTGAGGTGACTGGTGTTGTATACCTGGGCATCCAAAGATGAGCCGTTGCCTGAAGCATCGATGTACATGAACTTGTAGTCAGCATCAACCATGGCAAAGAGGATGATGCTGAAGAAGCCCTTGGAGTTGAAATAAGTGGACCCCAACTTGGCTGGAGATTTGCAGGCCACGTGCTTGCCATCTATGGCTCCAATGGTGTGTGGTAAGTTCCACTTCTGATACCACTGCTCTGCAACTTTCTTCCATCCTTCTTCAGTGGAGGGGTACTGGAGGAGCTCCTCCTTGTATTCTTTGATGATGGCCTGCACCACTTCTCTGACCTCAATGCTGATGGTGTTGGATGGCACCCTCCAGCCATTCTGCATGCTCCTGTAGGAGGACCCTGAGGCCAGGTGGCGCAGAGTGAGAGCCACCTTGAGCCCAGGTTCCAGGCTGGGCCGGAAGCTGGTGTTTGCCTTGGTCAACCTGGGTGTCAGGCGCTGAACAACTTCGTCAAACATGGCTGGCGGCATCTTCATGAAGTTCTGGAACGCCCGAGTGTCTTCGCTCCTGAGCTCCACCATCAGCTTGTTGTACAGTCCATCCTCCGCACTACTGGCGAACCATCTTCGGACCCAGACTCTTTTTGGGTGGCTCCTTTTCTTCTCGCAGTAGTGTTCACAGAGCCTGCAGATGGCTTCGCACTGTTGCAGAACGATGGTGGCTGCCGAAAGGACTTTGTTACAATCCACGGTGGACATGACTGGATGCTGTGGAAGAGGAAGAGCCAGATGAAGGCTGCAGAGGTCTGCACCGCTGGGCTGCTGTTCTGAAAGTGTGATGCAGGCGAGTTGCTCCCCCTTTTTATTGGCAGTATAGGTTTTCCGCTAGGCATCCTGTAGGCATCCTCTAGACATCCTTAATATCCGAGATAGGTCCCCTCTGTGAACATTTTTTCCGTTTTAAACGCTTTGTTTCCGTGCTGCATCCGCTAGGCATCCGTTCTGCATCTGTTCTGGGTCCGTTCCGCTTCCTCCCTGCGTCCGTTTACCACTGGAGCAGATGGAGTTGCATGGATGCGGAATGGATGCCTAGCGGATATAGCGGATGCGTAACGGATGCGTAGCGGATGCATAGCGGATGCAGATCGGATGAACTGGATACATTTTCTGCGCAAAAGTTTTATGCAGCCCAAAACTTTCGGAGCAGATGAAACGTCCATAAACGGATGCTGGACGGATAGAGAGGAAGCAAAACGGAGGCAGTGAGTACAGAACGGATACATCGCGTTAACCAACGGATGGCAAGCTTTTTTGTCCGTTTTACATCCTCTTTGCATCTGTTTGTTCAGTGTGACATGGGCTTAAAGTATTACATAAATAAATACTTTATAGCTACAGATGAGTAAGAGTTAAATCTATCACATCAGACAGATATTACTGTCCAGGATGAGGCCACATGACATTAAGATGTTGGGGGGGCACATGTGTACATGTGTTTATATGCTTGCATACATGAATGTATGTGTATGCTGAGTGTTTTTCAGTGTTCTTGGTATAAGTATTAGATCTAAATCTATTATAAGTTATTTATCATTAAATTTATTTGCCATTCATCTCATCTGGAAGTGAGTCTGGGCAGATTACAGCATAATGGACAAATTAGGTACCTGAACTGAATGTTTTAGATTTTTTTACTGAAGACTTCACATTTAAAGTTCCTAAAATATATATACAATATGTTGATATGGTTGTTAGCTACTCATTTAAATTTGACTTTTTGAGTGTTCGCATTGCTAATAAACTGCACTGTTAGGCTAACAGGTAAGGTTAATATAATAAGTTCAGTCAATCATTATATAATATTTGGATTGAGATGGATGTGATTTAAGTTTGCTAATTGGCGATTTGGCCAATAACTACAAATGACAAAAGCAGCCATCTTACTCTCTATGCAAGTACCATGGAAAATAAAAACAAATTCAACTGGTGCAGAAACAACATCAAGGAAGCCAGTAGACACCTTATTTATCATCTGTTTCATAACACGATACAATCATTCTTTTGAAAATTAGGGGTACTTTCTTATTCTTACAATTAGACAATACAGCACCTCATCGGTTCTTTATTTACATTTTCTGGGTTCAATTCTATTCTAGCCCAATGCCTAAGGGAAGAGCTTGGCCTTCACAAACCTCCAAACAACTAAATGGGTGGGGATCCTTTAAATTACAAATGGGAGGTTATTCCAAAGAGTCAGGACAGCTAGGAAAAAAGCACATCTCCAAGGTCCTTCCAGATGGCAACATTTAAAAGAAAGGATCTGGAGTGCACCCTCTCTATTTGACCTAGTTGCATGGGCAGATAGTCTCAGGAAGAGCTGGCCCCACAGAAATATGCAACTTTTAACAGAATGATAATTGCTCTCCTGCTCTCTAGCAAGAGAACAAAGAGATCTACAAGGGGAAAATATCTTTCATTGCTAAGAAGAATATTAAATATAGGGCTGACAATACTATACAGACTGTGAGGAGGTCTATCCAAAATGCAATCTATCCAAAATTTAATATTTTAGCTGATCTGAATTTAATGGGAAAGAATTAGGCTATGTCCAAATGTTCCTTTAAGAAAATCAAGTTATAACTGTGTTGCATTGGATAGGCCATGTCCAATTCAAATGTGAAAAGACAAAGCTGCCCAATTAAAACAATGCTTAAGTGCTATTTAAACTTAACATGTATCTTTAAGTTCCACTGATTTCACTGGGACTTGAGTATTATTAACTTTCACTGGTGCAAAGCTAATTTCTATAAAATTAAGAGGAGAACATTGCCTATTTCCTCAATGACAGACCACTGGCAGAATGATTACTGTTAGGTATAAATGATTACTATTAGGTATAAATGTACAAAACTGCTTCCTCTGGTATTGGTTTAATTCTGGAATGCTGAAGTGAAAAGTGATTTGGTAAATGCTTCGCATTTTGAGAAAGTAAGGTCAGTTGTTCAGCTCTTGCCTTCTATTGCTATAATGCACACTGAGAGAAAAGACTAGATGCCATGACAATAGCAGATCTGAGCTTTGAAAATCCAGATAACACTGCAAACTTTTGCAGCCCAGATCTGATCCATTCTATTAAAAAAGGTCCATTCAATAGCACCATGTTGGGTGTTGGATCTGTATCAGAAGTGGTATTCAGCAGGTTCTGACCAGTTCCGGAGAACCAGTAGCAGAAATTTTTAGTAGTTCGGAGAACCGGTAATGGAAATTTTGAATAGTTCAGATTTCGACCTCTGACTGGCCCTGCCCCCATCTATTCTCTGCCTCCTGAGTCCCAGCTCATTGGCTGAGTCTTCTTTTGTTACTCTGCACAGGAGAATGGAGCTGGAAAGCAAGTTAGTGGAATGGGGAGGGAATGAGATTTTATAGTATCCTTCCCCTGCCATGCCCACCAAGCCAAGCCAAGCCATGCCATACCAAGCCATGCCCACAGAACCAGTAGTAAAAAAAACTTGAATCCCACTACTGATCTGTATCATTTTTCTGGTTCTAAACTATTTATTGTCATAAAATTTATGGTTATAATGTTGGAGGTAGTTAAACCAAGGCAAGGTTTCTAGAATTACAAACAGTGAGCGTTCTGGGGAAGAAATGCCAAAGTGAAGATGGCTTCACCAAAAGTAGAGCTGATGATCATGGCAGAATGGTAAACAAGTAAGTTTTGAAAAGATGAAGGGTTGAGATGGTTTTGAAGCAAGATTTTGGAATTAATTATAAAAAACCTTCCTGTAAGAAAATGTTTCTTTGTTTTTAATTCTTTTAAAAGAAGATCACAGGGTAAGACTTTGAAACTTGAAAACTAGAAGGAACCAGAAAAAACTAAAGATTACAATTAAAGGAGAAAAACTCTTACATTTGAGTTACTAATATAGAATGAAACAAAATGTTTTCACATTGAACATACCAAAGAATATTTTTTTGACAATGGACTCAAGTTAATTTTAAGAGTATCAGTCATTACAGACAGACTATCTTTAAATGATAAGATGGAAGAGGAACAGTTTTACTGGACAAGACTGACACTGCGCTGAAAATGGATTTAAAATGACAGATGCAAGGATGATATGGAAAAATATTTTATACTGGGCTAGACACTAGCTGATGACTTGATAATTAAAAAGGGTATACAAATAATATACCAAGAAAGTGACCTGGATAATTTTCTGTATCGGGTTTACAAAACAGGCTTGTTAAAGCTTTGAAAAATTTTGTGAGAAGGAAAAAAGAAAAAATGAAAAGAAAACATGATTTGAAGGTATTAAAGATCAAGTTGTAAAAAATAAAAGAAAGGAGTAGAAAGTTGGTTTATTTAATCAAAGTTAAAGGTGATATGTTGTTATCTCCAGTAACTTTTAAGATATATTTACATTACAGAATTGAAATAAGGATCTGATTATACATAGTAAATAAGAAATGGGACATATCTTTTCTTGTATTTTAAGGAAAAGAGAAGTTATTAAAATAGTTTATAGTTATAATGAAGAGGAAGTCATTCCTTTATTTTTTTTTCTTTTTCTTTGCTAGAAACACAATATAAACTGGTTACAATTCCCTAATTTATTAGCTTTCATAATAAGTGCATTAAAATAAAATTTTTGATTGTCATTCAAGAATATCATTAATTGAAGAAAAAATGAAAGGTTCTACTTTATTAATTTACTGAGAAATTGAACAAAAAAGCCACCTGCATGCTTTACTTCAATGGCGATAAATTTAAAAAATAACCAAGGAAAAAGGAAAGAAGTTGCCTTCAGTGTGCTTGATCTATGCTTTATTTAATTAACCTGATATATTTAAGTGTACTGCCCTTCTGCAATTTAAAAAGAACAGATTAAGGATCATCAAGTACAATATTTAACTAAAACTTCTAAATATACTATAATGTTGTCAAAACACCATGGAAGACAAAATGAGTCATGCTACTGAAATAAATCATTAGACAAATGCTTCTTTCAAGACAGAAGATATAAATAACATTGCCCTGCTAAACCTGAAGGAGTATTTCTCCCCTCCCCAAATTTCTGTAAAAAAAACCCAAGCTGGCTGGGGAATTCTGGAAGTTGAAGTCCACAAACTAGACAGCTTTGTCCTAGAATGATTATTCAAAAATCCTCACTCCTCCCACTCCCATTTTTGAAATATAAGGAAAAAATGAAGTCATCACATAACTAAAAGTGTTGGTGAAGGTACTCCTACTTTTCAAACTTCAGATATTTTAAAACTTTATAAAAATAAAAACCTTTCTCAGCCTTGTTGCAACTTCTCAATAGTAGGTACAATCTTCAGCCACCTCCTGTGTACTCTGATGAGCTTCTTGATGTATTTTTAATGCTAAAATTACCTCAAATTTGCCCCACTCATCCTCATTAAAGGAATGTAAAATGGAAAGTCTTGAAGATGGAATAAAATTGGTTGGGTTTAAAAGTGATCTTGAAATCACTGGATAGAAGCTAGAGATATCTAAATATGTAGAGCAGGTTTCCAGTATAAGGCAGTACCATTACAGAGAAGTTTCAGAACATGGATATGCTGCAATGCTGCATGTATTGGCCAGGCACAGGATGATGGTACAGCCAGGCTTAATAAAATTGTGAGAGATTTCTCCACAGCTGTAGTACATTTAAATGCATTGTTCCTGTGCGTTTAAATTAAGGAATTCTAAATGAAACCTCAGTTTGTATCTGCTTGTATCCAAAACTCTGGTCTTCTACTGACACTGACAAGGTCTGCCCAATCTTGAGGGGGGAAGGAGGAGAAAGCAACCATTTTTAAGCATGCAGTGTACTGTATTTGTCACCAGCTGGTTTGTTGGCTAGCTATTTATTCCATGCTTATACCAGCTGAATGGGCATCTGTTTCACATGCCCGTTGTTGCTTTAGAAAAGAAAACTGTTTTTTGACAGTTCTGGGTCCTATGGCCTCCTCTCTGTTAAAGTGAAATTACAATGTTGGGCTTGGTGGATACTACCAGTTAGTTTAGGTTTGTTGAGGACATGTCATCTCTTTAAAGATTTTCTCTGACATGTTTCTATGGCAGTTACGGTCAATATTGTGTGCATAAATATGCATCCAAATGGATAGTAAATTGTTTCTTTTCTGATTAACACCAGTGGTGGGATTCAAATTTTTTTACGACCAGTTCTGTGAGCATGGCTTGGTGGGCGTGGCAGGGGAAGGTTACTGCAAAATCCCATTCCCTCCCCACCCCCACTAACCTGCTTTCCAGCTCCAT
Source organism: Laticauda colubrina (assembly GCA_015471245.1). Taxonomy (NCBI): domain Eukaryota; kingdom Metazoa; phylum Chordata; class Lepidosauria; order Squamata; family Elapidae; genus Laticauda; species Laticauda colubrina. The sequence continues at coordinate 3,690,270 of BLBF01000063.1, forward strand.
TGTCCCGTGCAGGGCAATAAAAGAAGACCCAGCTGATTAGCTGGGACTCAGGAGGCAGAGAATAGATGGGGTGGGGCCAGTCAGAGATGGTATTTGCCTCAAAATTTACTCAAAATTTCTACCGGTTCTCCAGAACTGGTCAGAACCTGTTGAATACCACCTCTGATTAACACTGAGGATGGTTTTAGAAAGCCATATGTAATATGTTGGGTGTTTGGTTTAAGGATGTTATATCAGTGGATGATTTTCAATCAGTTTTCATCTCTTGATCTATCCTACACCACTGGGTTATTCAGGGAATGACATTGGGAGGTACAAATATATGTTGCTCTGACCCTGAAGGATGAGTACCATTTTAAACAGAAAAAAGTCAGTAAATTCAGCATAAATGATACTTTGATTCTTTAATCTTTATACATATATTTTACACATGTCTCTGTGCAAATTAATTATGAAGGCTTACATTAGGAAGGAAAGAAAGAAGAAGGAAGGAAGGGAGGCAGGAGGAAAAAAGGAAGGAAGGAAGGAAGGAAGGAAGGAAGGAAGGAAGAAAAGAAGGAAAAGAAGGAAAGAAGGAAAGAAGGAAAGAAGGAATCTAGAGTACAAGACAAAGGAGGCAAATTTAAATGTAAAAATTGAAAAATCACTAGAGTGGACGAAAGGGTTGGAACTGTTAGCTCCAATGAAGCTGATTATATATTTAGAACAAATAAATTCTTCCTGTGAATTTGTAGTCAGCCATCTGGAAGCAAAAAATACAGAATAATACACTTTTATTCATATATTATTTTGTTCTTAACTGCCAATATCTTTCATACCGGTACAATGCCTTGTGCCTGACTTCTGTAGGAATTATGTTAATGTACCAATTTTTGCAACCAAATTCATGGACTATATTTCCTAACAACTGATCTTGATAAAAGAAATTTATACTGCTTACGGAGAGAGAATGAAAAAGGAAGTAACATATCTCTCTCCCCTCCCACAAATACACATTGCAACTGGACTGCAACATCAGTAAGTCCTGATGAAAAATGCATTTATTTTTGTATGAGTAGTCATAAAAACAAAGTTTCAATTAAGCACAACTTTGTGATTCTTATAAGCCATGTGTTACAAAAGAGCAAGGACAAATGTGCTCTTAAATCTATTCAGGCCAAGTACCCCACTAGCTTCCTTCTCTATAGCCCCAGTCTGGTCAAACCACTGTTGGAATTCAGCTCCTAGGTTAGTACAGTATAGTACTAATATATGTTAATACGACCTGCAGCATTGCAGTATGGAATGCTTTTGTTAAGGATCCATCCAATCAAGTTGCTACCAGGGACACTAGGGAGAGAGGTCAGCTTGCAGTAAAAAAATGATTTTTATTCCTTGTTCTTCAAACTTCAAAGCTGATGGCAGTAACAATTTTTTACTTTAAAACTTCTTTTGAAGAAATGAAGAGTGGAAATGATGAGAGTTTGGAATATATCGACCAGATAGGAAAGCTGAGTAAAAGAAGTGAGGGACAGGTGGTGTTTGAGTTGATGAAGTAAGCTGTTTATGCCTTTTCATAACATTTGTTAGTGGTAGAAGGTACTCCCAGTACAGAAGTACTGTAAGTAGGAGATAGGTTGCTGTCCAAGGTAGCTGCAATGGAAACAACTCTTCTTATTTCCTGAGTTTATTCGCGGAGAAGGAGAAAATATTGGGATGGAAGAGTCTTCGAAGACAGGAATGTTTGACAAGATAGAAGTACGGAGGAATAGCCCTCCTTGGAGGAACATGATCAGATGAATAATGACAATATATGACAGATAAAAACACTGCTGTTCTTTTTTAGCATTTGTGCTGTTTTAGCTTCAGAATTTGTTTTGTACTGAGCTTGCTTACTTCTCACAAGATGAGGCTATAAGTGCATGTAGAGTTAGGCTCATGATTTAAATTCTCAGGTATCTCATTTACATTTTGTTAGCAGTGTAGGTATTTAGGAAAAAAATTGTTCCAGTTGCAATGAAACTGAAGATCCTTTGGAGAATATGTGTAGAAGACAACTCATTAAAACACTGATTATACAAACTAAAAAAAAAAACATGTCATGTTCAGTGGGTCATTTGCAGAAACAAATTCAGTTATATCTGCTGATAAAGCTCAAAGATAAACAGCAATAGCACTTAGACTTATATACCGCAATAATTGACATCTGCATCTATCAGTTGTTATTTGGCCAATATTCCAAGACTAAGCATCCATTTGCCCTCAAGGACTATACACAGCCTTAAGCAATGTTTCTAGAGTCACACAATAACAATGAGAGCTAGCTCTCCAAAACACACATATACACTGATGTGCACCATTTTTCCAGCTGCTCCCTCACTCTTAAGAAGTACCACAAAAATAAAAATGCATCCATCCCTTCCTGTTTTGACTTGGGACTAATGCTGCCATGATGTGATTTTTCATTCTGGCTCACCAATGCGTGAACTTACCAATTTGTGATGTAGCGTTACATGTGAATCAGCCAGATTATGCAATCTTTGAACTGAATTTGAACAAGGAATACACAAGTATATAAACATAGCACCTTTCTGTGTCTCAGTAAAGCAGCTGCTTTGATTTCCAGCATGACAGCTTCATGAAGCACTTATTTTTAATTCAATCTAAGGCTTTACACTGTCCTAGAACCAGCCCACTAAGACTTTCCAACAATCGAGTTATGTTACAGAAGATGATGTAAACCCAGTTCCATGCTTAAACATAACTTTTCCTATAGTCAAATTAGCATACTTTTTTTTCATGCAAGACCCAGGTAAATACTGGATGGCAAAAAAAGAACACCACCCAAACCCATTCAGGAAACTCTCTTTGTAACAATCTAGTTATTATCTGGATTTTAGCAGCCCAGATTTGGTTGCTCTAATTTATTAGAGGCTTTGATTGTTCCAAACTGGAATAATCAGGACAATTAGCTCCTCTTGCTCTTCCCTTTCTTTGATGGAATTGGAAAAGAAAGGCTTGGATGATTCAAAGTTATCATAAAAATACTATCCAATATCTTTTCAACTGTCATAAAACAATGTGAAATCTCCTTCAATTATTTTTTATTCTATCACATTTGCATTTCACACATCTTCTAATATGTGAAACATAGTATCTGCAATATTGTCCTGTATCAAATGAACTAGACTGGAAAAGGACACATGGATAACTATAATGCTTTGATATATATTGTTGTACATGGCTATGTCTGAATTAGATGCCTTATTTTCCAAGGAATCACAGATCACATTTCAGTTTGGCAATATGTTTATTAAGAAGTATAAGGACCTCTGTTTAAATCTTCTATTAATTTGGGGGCTGTTGTTGTGGAAACATGTCTACCATGGTTTCATTGAATCAAAATCTGCACACATCAGTTCTAATGGCTGCTCATGAAATTAATATTTCTAGACAAATAAGATTGTTCCTCTACTGATGTAATTAATTCTGATGTGTCTGGACAATATTTCTTTTTGTGTGTGTGCTGTTTTAGTTCTTGTATTTAATTGAAAATGTGTTATGTTTACAGAGCACTGGAGACAAGGACGAGATTTAAAGATGTTAAAGCATTTTGAGCCACAAGATGGCAATATTGATTATATGTTCTTTTTATCTCTTCTTTTTTCACTGTAATCACTATTTTCCCTATTTTCTTGGTTTTCAAAAAGAAAAAAATCAATTTCTAAGAATCATTTTCTGACTACTAGGATCACTATGCAATTATGCAATTTTAGAAAAATGGTCAGGAACAAGTTGTAAAATCTTTCCCCTAATAGAGCTTTTCAAGCAAAGCCAGAACCTGAATTAACAGCAAAGCATTCAGGAGCAAGTCATATTTTCAAATGATTTATATCGGATTAGAGCTGTTCACTTTAAGGACTCTCTAATGGAGAAGAAAGTTATGTTAGAGGGAGTTAATGTTTCAGGGTAGGGAGCAAGTATATACAAGTGAACAAAAAATTCAGAATAAAGATTATACTGATGCTTTAATGAAATTAATTTTTAAAAATGGAGCTGAAGTACAATAATTGTGTTTGGTCCTTTTTAGTCTCTGGAATACCTGCTTTTGGAGGCACATGCTTGGAGTAGTAACTTGATACACAACAATGTCTGTAAAGACTTGTATTAAAGAGATTCACTGTAATCTATGCACATGTTTTCTTAGTTGCTCATCAGATATTGTTCCTGATAAAGATATCCCAATGTTGTTTTAGATAAGCCATACAGCTCCATACAATGCTTTCCTTTAACTTCTAATCCTAATTAATGAAAATATAGCAGTTTCTTTGAGTTGGGGAATACTTAAAAGTTATAGCATAATTATTAACATTGGTTTAGCCTAATTTACAAATGATCCTTCAATACCTTTCAAAACAGAACCATTAAAAAAAAAATGACCAGTGAAAATATTCATTGTGTACTCACTTAGAGCGGCTTTTGGAAGTCCCCAAAACTTGAAGTATATTCCTGCATTATCAGAAAGTTGCCCATCATGACTTTAGACAAAAGTTCAAAGGTAGTTCTAGTACAGTCAAACTCAAGTCCTAGAAGCCAGATCTGGCCCATGGGGTGCTTAGATCTGGCCCATGGTGCCACCTTGGAAACAGTGAAGGAATGGCCACATGCATCCCTCCCGAACTCCATTTTAGCTGCAACGACCTCTTGAAACCCTCTGCTAGCATGGGAGTGCAGTGCACAGCTCCCACAATCTCTTTTTCATGTCAGAGGGCTGCAGGAGGCTGTCACAGATGAAAATGGAGTCAGGGAGGTATCGCATGTGGCAGAGTGCTAGCAAAACAAACTACTAGCAAAAGTGAATCATTCCAGTCTCAGCTGGGCCACCACAGGTGCCCCTGACACAAGCGACATCGAGCTGGCCACATTCACCTAGGCATGCCCGCCTGGCCATGTCCCCCTGGCCCCCAAGGTCAAACACAACCCTGATGCAATCCTCAGTGAAATCAAGTTTAAAATCCCTGTTCTAGTATCTTAAAGAAAGAGTACTAATACAGTAGTACATGGTTACAGGAAGTGGCAAGAGCATGTATATTTAATGACTCAGAAGGTTATATGAATGAAGGATACTTAATAATATTTAGATTTATAATATTAAAATAATACTAGACAACCCTGTGGCCTATTGAGTCATCCTTTGAACGAAAATACGTGCAGGCTGATGTGACTGGAATAAACATTACATTTTCCTGAATGGTATTGATATCACTTTGCTTTGAAAATTAAAGAAGAAAAATGAATTTTCAAAAAAACCCTCAAACTTTCAAAAAAGAAAGAAGCTTAGCCAAAGAAACATAATTCCTTGTGGTCACATGATTGTGATTTCCTACTTCCTGCTGGCTTCTGCCAAATTTGCTTGTAGGAAGCTGGCAAAGAGCATTGGAAATCATGGTCACATAAATGCAGGGGTGCTTCAGTGGCTACAAATTTAGGAATTAAACTGGTCTGAACATATTGGAAATTTCAGTTCCACTGTAGTAATAAGTCCCAGATATTTTTTAACATATTTGTTAAGGTAGAGGATTTTAGGTGCCTTGATTCAAAAATTGTTGTAGTATAAAGTATCATTTCGACTAACATGAAGGTACAAACAGACAAAACAGATGGACACAATGAGAATTGTAGCAGTATATAGGTTACTTATTTGTGAATTGAAAACATTTATAAAATTATATTACTTAAAGAAAGGGCAAATTAAGGTGCCTTTTTATTATGAGAAAAATTAATGATATCCTGGAAAACAGAGTTTTATATATTGACATTGTGGATCCTGTTCTAGTTCAAAGCAAAAGTAAAAATAAAAATCTCCTTCATACCAAATTTGATTCCTGGTGATTTCATGCAATTTTGTGTCTAAAGAAGGATAAACATTCACAGTCTCCTGATTGCCAGCCTGGTGCCTGTGACAACTACACAAAACTGACATCTATTCTCAGACAGTAGCATTTTCTTCAAGTGAATTACCACTTTCTCAATTAATATAGAAATTCCTTAGTTTATAAGCAATTATTTCTAGAAGAGGTAGGGGAAGGAAGACATAAATGAAGGAATCAAGGCACATTTTGTCTACAGTGCTAGGCATAAAACAGGTTCCATAATGGGCTTGGCGGGCATGGCAGGGGAAGGATACTGTAAAATCTCCATTCCCTCCCCACTCATTGGGGAAGGTCACTGCGAAATCCCTCTCCACCCCACTAACCTGCTTCCCAGCTCCATTCTCCTGTGCAGGGCAACAAAAGAAGATCCAGCTGATCAGCTGGGACTCAGAAGGCAGAGAATCGATGGGGTAGGGGCAGTCAGAGGTGGTATTTGCCAGTTCTCTGAACTACTCAAAATTTCCACTGCCAGTTCTCCAGAACTGATCAGAACCTGTGGAATACCACCCCTGTCCATAATGATAGGTTGATCTATTCTAGGTATTGTTTTCTCAAATTACTAGAAATCCTGAAATCAGCTGTATTGCATTCAATGTCCATGTTGACTTCTTCAGCATTTGGGAGCTTTTAAGATGAAAGTTAAGATGAAATTCTCCAAGTCTTCAAAATGCCAACCCTGGAGGGAAAATAGTAGTTTCTAGCATGAAAATCTCTTCATTTTAACTCTACTTACTGTTTTTTCTCCTTATTTCAGAAACAAACTTCTTCCTTTGGCATATTGTCTAGTTTTAAATCCCACTGTATTCTGGACTGCTTATTCTCGGGTTAAATTTACTAAAACTTACTGTCATATTCATTATTTTTTAATCAGTCTTATTCCTATTCATTGTCATTTTTTTCTGTGACAAAAATTCCTACACATATGGTCTTGGATTTAAACCCATTACATTCTACACCACATTCATTGTTTAATTACCTACTACTGTATTCCGTGCAGTGGTGGGATTCAATTTTTTTTACTACTAGTTCTGTGGGCATGGCTTGGTGGGTATGGCAAGGGAAGGATACTGTAAAATCTCCAGTCAGAGGTGGTATTTGCCAGTTCTCTGAACTACTCAAAATTTCTGCTACTGGTTCTCCAGAACTGGTCAGAACCTGCTGAATACCACCTCTGATTCCATGTCATTTATTCAAGATGTTCACAAAACATACAAGTACCCTGTATCTTAAAGGAGTCTCTAGGGTTGCTTATACCAGCTTGCCATGTCTAGCATGGCTAGGAGAACTGCAGTTTTGATGGCAGAAACCATGGATCAGCAGGTGGCACCAGACAACATCTTCATTTTTAGTCTTTCCAACATTCCAGAAGAATCCAACCCATCAAGTTCTTTAATTCTTGAAAAATGAAATGGGGATCACCGAGTGTCCTACTTTCCATCTCTATTCTGCCATTCGTATGTACAAGGAAAAAAAAGGTTAAAGATGGAGTGATCAAAGGTCATCTCCATTAGAATTGTCCAGGCAAATTACTCAAAATATTACTCTGGGAAATTCTGTGGTGTAGAGATAATGTAAATCATTGATATCAAATCCTCTGCCCTTTTCATTTCTTGCCTCATGTCTCTCTAGCTACCTGCCTCTTGTCCCATTTTTTCCAGTTAAATATTTTTGATGTCAGCTGAAGTTAAATAAATAAATACCAAGTGAATGTTATTGTTGTTGCCGATAGCTGAACGGAGTGATGAGTGTTCTTGCTCTGATGTGAATGTTGGAATTGACTAGGGAGCAAACAAGCTGACAACTACTTGCAGTAATTTTCCAACTGAAAGGTGTTGTGAAAACAGGACTGGAACTCTTTTTGTCTTCTCTATCATCAGCAAATAGGAAAAATGAAATATGTGGGGAAAACCAGCCACCCCAAAAAAGTCTGAGTTCAAAAGAGGGATAGATCCAATCAATCCAAGCAAAGGCTCAGAACGAACAAAGACTTCCAACAAAAGTCAAAGATAATAAAAAAGTTTCTTCCAACATATAAATAACAAGAAAAAAAATCAAGGAAACAGTCAGTCCAATAAAGAGAGAAAATGGCAAGGAAGTAACAGGCAACAGAGAGAAAGCAGAACTGCTTAACTCATTCTTTGCATCTGTCTTCACGCAAAAAGAAATTATAGCTCAACCCACCAAAAACATAACTGTAACATAACTTCTCATAACATAACAGACCAGAAATAAAAGTTAAATGAAGCAAAAAAAAAAATAGTAAGAGAACACCTGTCTGATCTTGATGAAAACAAATCACTGGGGTCTGATGGATTACATCCTAGAGTTTTAAAGGAGCTGGCAGAGGTCATCTCAGAACCTCTGCACCATATTTTTTAAAAATCCTGGAGCACCGGGGAACTACCAGAGGACTGGAAAAGAGCTGATGTGGTTCCCATCTTCAAAAAAGGAAAAAAAACAGACCCGGGAAACTATAAACCAATCAGCCTAACATCAATACCCAGGAAGATACTGGAAAAGATAATAAAAAAACACATCTGCCAACATCTAGAAACAAGTAAAGTAATAAGTAGCAGTCAGCATGGGTTTGTTAAAAACAGATCATGCCAAACCAATCTTATTTCATTCTTCAATACAGTGACTAAATTTGTAGACCAGCAAAATACTGTGGGCATAAGATTTCAGCAAGGCATTTGACAAAGTAGACCACAACCTACTTCTTAGTAAGCTAGAAAAAAGTGGAATAGATAGCACCACCACTAGATGGACTCGCAACTGGCTGACAAACCATACTCAATGAGTAGTCCTTAATGGGTCTAAGTCTACATGGAGGGAAGTAAGCAATGGGGTGCCACAGGGTTCTGCCTTAGGCCCAGGACTCTTCAATATCTTCATCAATGACTTAGATGAGGAAATAGAAGGGGAACTTACCAAATTTGCAGATGATACTAAGCTGGCAAGAATAGCTAACACCCAAGAAGATAGGCTCAAGATTCAGATGTATCTTGATAAACTAGAACGGGGTCATATCTATCAAAATGAAATTCAATGTTGAGAAAAGTAAAGTCCTACACTTAGGCAAGAAAATCAAAAGTACATATATAGACTGGGTGAAACCAGGCTCAACAGCAGTAACTGTGAGAGGGATCTTGGAGTCTTAGTGGACAACCAGCTAAATATGAGTCAGCAGTGTGCAGCAGCAGCCAAAAAAGCTAATGCAATCCTAAGTTGTATTAACAGAGGGATACAATCAAGATCAAGGGAAGTACTAATACCACTCTATAAAGCCTTAGTAAGACCACGCCTAGAGTACTGCATCCAGTTTTGTTCACCACATTATAAAAAAGATGTTGAGACTCTAAAAAAAGTACAGAGAAGAGAAACCAGGATGATTAGGGGACTGGAGACTAAAACATACAAAGAACAGATACAGGAACTGGGCTTGGCTCATCCGGTGAAAAGGATCTGGGGAGACATCATAGCAGTCTTCCAATGTTTGAGGGGCTGCCACAGAGAGGAAGGGGTGAAACTATTTTCTAAAATACCTGTAGGCCAGACAAGGAATAATGGGTGGAAACTGAACAAGGATAAATTTAACCTAGAAACAAGGAGAAACTTTCTGACAGTGAGAATAATCAACCAATGGAACAGCTTGTCTTTGGAAGTTGTGGGAGCTCCATCATTTGAGACTTTCAAGAAGAGATTGGACTGCCATTTGTCAGAAATGGTGTAGGGTCTCCCACTTGGGCGGTTGACCTACAAGGTCCCTTCCAACTCTGATTGTCTGTTATCTGTCAATCAGTGTTGCAAATTAAATTTCCCCAAGAATTGTGGTGGGGCAGTTCCTTGGATTGTGTGTTGGAACACTGTGCCCTTCTTCCCTCCTGGTCACGTGACCCAAAATAGAGAAAAAGTATACACAAACACACTGATAGACAAACAAATCACTTCATGACACAGAAGAAAACACATATGCCTCTCTGTTGAAGACAATAGGGTTGGAAAGAATTCCCTATCCTCTTTTCTCTAGGACAACACAATGACAATACATAACATAAAAAAACATCATGCCAAATTTATAATGTTCGTTGGTAACCAACATGTTTTCTTATTTTGAAAATAGTTGTACAAACCACAACAGGAAGACAAATAAATAATATGAAATTATCTATTGTTTCTCTACTTGTGCTGAATGAATGAATTTTAATTTGCCCCTTAAGAGTCAGGCTAGCCAAATAATAATAATGAAAAATGCATGATAACAGACATTTCAGAGTGGCAATTTCACAGACAAGCCTATTTTCTGCATCAACAGCAAATTAATTGAAATGTCTTTCTCTTTCTTTAAGTAAGTCTTTTTAGGTATTGTAACCAGTGGTTCTGAAGTGAGCAGAGGAAGGATTAGTGATGGATTGGTTTCTGTTCAGGATAGGTTTTTTTGTTGTTGTTGTTGTTCTTGTTTTGCAAGGAGATTTGCAGAAAAGTTGCCCATCTTTTTTCATGTGAAGCATCAATTATTGGAGCTCAGAGTTTATGGAACCTGTATAGTAAGTGGAAATAGCCTCAGGAGGAGAGCAGTTCCCTCTATGTAATGTCTAAATTCAAGGAAGTGTCATGACCCAAGAAATTTCAATTGACTAGGGACAAGATAAAAATCTTAGAAGTTTATTACACTGTTTAGCTGTATAGGGGAACTTTGACAAGTATTCCTAGAAAAAAAATAAAAGAGAAGAAATCGTTTAAAATGATCCTTATTGAGAAATGAGCTATGTTTGAAACATTAATATTTACATTTGTGTGTGTATGATGTTAATTACCCTGTCTGGGGCTTTTGTCCTCATAAACTTTTGATCAAAATTCCTCATCTCTCGCTTTGATTTGCTAGTAGCAACAGAGAACTCTTAGTTGAGGAAGTAGAGGTTTGGCTTGAATGAATTTAAATCCTTGAATGAATGGCATCTTAGGTCGTTGAAGGGATGTGGTTTTAGTGACCAAAATTCCATGAATAAATTTTGAAAAATCCTGGTGAAGTGCCAGATTATTAAAAGAAAGCAAATACTGAGCATATTTTCAATGGGAGAAAGTAAAAAAGGAAAAATCTAGAGCAGATGATAAAATTATGGACTATTAAATAGAAAACAATAAGGAAATTATAAGAAGTAGATATAGATTTGTCAAAAAACTTTTAATTTAATTTTCTCAGATAACTTCTTAAGGAGATAGAAGAAATTCTGTAGGTATTGTGTGGGGAGGGAGAGAGAGGGAGTATAAATGTGATACATTATAAATGCCAAATCTCTTGATCTAAGCAAAGAATTTGATCAACTACCATATGGCATGATTATCTAACCAGTTAAATGTGGACTTGGATGGCATAACATTGAAATGAATACATAGCTCTCCTCAAATATTATTCCAAAAATGCTTATTAGTTGCTTCCTTATTAAATTACAGTGAAAGGTTACACAGTTAAATTAAAGTAAGGAATTACAAAATTTAGTTCTGGATCCTGGAATCTTCAATGTTTTATATTGGTAATTTGGATGAAAAAATTGAAGGAATGCTTATTAAATATGCTGGTGGACAAAACTGGGATGACAGCTAATAAAATCGAATGTGAACTTGAAAAATTAGAAAAAGGGATGAAAACAGAAGAAGGAAATTAAATCAAATTCTAAGTGTTTTATGTAGGAACAGAAATTAAATTTGCAGTATAAAACATGGGATAACCAGCTTTCTGAAATAACTTGTGTAAAATAACTTTATATAATATGTTATGTCTTGACTGCCCATCAGATGAAAAGCCAAAACTCAATAACATCTATTAATGTAATCTAAACACAGGGTCAAATGAAAAGCTCCTGGGTAAAAGCAAAATGGAATTGCACAAATTAAACAAAGGTTTAGATTTGTATTCTCATAACTGAGGCATACACACTGGGCACTGAGAGGGCTAGTTTAGAAGTTTAAAAAGATCCTTTCAGTAACTTCTGTTGTAGAATGTAAATAAATTCTGTTTCAAATTATTGGACAATTATAGCAAAACAAAACAAAAAAATCCATTCTACAGGAAAACTCTTTTAAGAAAGAAATCATTGTTCATAATACTTAGAAACAAGGCATACAAACAAATTAGAAACAAATTGCAATAGGTTATCATGTGATTGCTTTGTTTTTTGTTTAATGTACTGGGTGACATCAGGCACTATGGATATTAAACCAAGATTTATGGCTGATCACTGCTAACAGCCTTTTATAGTGGTTGACGAGACTCTCCAGGAGCCAAGAAGACTAGCAAGGGATTTATTTATAGGGGAATAGAATAGACTATAATTTTGAAATAGATGATAAGAAAAGTAGAGAAAATGAATTGACTTTAAGCTCCACAAATGTCTCATTCTTTGCCATTATAGCAATAAACTACATCAGTTAGGTGTTTCACCTGGCCCTTCGTATGTGTAATCTGTACTTCTGAATTTTTCTTTCAAAACTTAATTGTGGAGTGGTAGAAGGACCTTTGTTTCCATGAGGAATGTCCATGTTTTCTTAGCTCTTTTCTAGGTGGCTCAGAAAAAAAAAAAACCAAGGTGAAAATTCTACAAATAAATGGTAATTGTATGTTTTGGCCATAAGTGAACCTTCTTCTTGTCAATATTTTTTTGCATGTAAAATCTAAACTCTGATCAGCAAAATGAATGGTTATCGGTAACATTTATTAAATCTCTGTTTGTGACATCTGGCAATCTGTGTTGCTATCAAACATATTGAAATAATTGACATTTAGTATGTCAACTTCGTTTGACTGCGAAACATGGCATTGATGTCAATAATGAGCATTTGGCAATTGTTGTAAATGTCTCCAAATTTAACATCATGACCTTTTCTCAGGTAAATATTTTAGGTTAAAATGTAAATAGTCATTCATTAGATGTCAAATACTGTGCAATGTGAAATTTACTGTCTTGTTAATTTTGGAGAGATTGGCAATTTGGTTTAGAATATCTCTATTGGTATTATTTTAAATTTGAGAGGGAAAGTATATGTATTTGAATCACACTTTTAAGCCCTGTGTTCCTTTTCTGTACTAGTTTTCTTTTTGATTGATAGTGGTTCATGACAACTCCTTTAAAATTGCAATTAAATAGTGCAATATGCTTCAATTGAAACTGAATGCACTTTAAATTGTTATAATGCTGAACAGAATAAGCATGTAATCTGGCTCAAATATTTGTATATACAGAAGAAAAAGTATTTTAATGTTTACCATCATACTGAAATTGGAAAGATTTCCAGTTTGGATTTGGGCATCCGGTAAATTCAGATAAATAATACAAAAGATGGAGAACAGAGCATCTGGGTGTAAGCCACACCTGTTTTGAATATTTCTGTTGTGTCAATATGTTTCAAAAAGGCAAGTCTTACATCCTGACCCTTCAGCTGCCATTTTGCCAATAACCCTCCATTATGGAAGTAAATTTGCAAGCTCCCTTGATTTTTGATAGAAAATGACATTACAATCTAATAACAATCTAATACAATCTAATAAGCAGTGTGATAAATATAAATAGAGTCAAAGGGGTATGCACCATATAATTTAAAGTTCCTGCATCAAAATAACTGCTAAAATAACAAAATAATTTGCTTCTGTCATAACTATTTTTTGACAATGATACCCATGTGGAGTTTGTTTGCAACATTGTCCACTCTCATCTTATATTTGAGAATTCTTCCTCATGGTGTGTTTTGAATAACTGCTAATTCTTTCTCTGGATCTTTTCTGTGTCTCGAATGTTGTATGTAAATGATGTTTTATTTATTCTCCCTCCAATTTTTAAATGTCTTTTAAGTAAATGTCATACTTATTATATTTTATATGCCTCATGTTTGAACAGATAAAGGGGGTGAGGTTTTTCTTTAAATATGTGCACTATTTTCAGATCTTTTGGAAAGTGGCATAAATATGAATAAGAACATGACAAAATCACCATTAATCAATTGCAAAAGGCAGCTGTGTTTGGAACAGTTTATCTGTCTATCCCAGGTCCTTTGGGAAGGACTTAGTAGAGGGATAAAAATGCCAAATCCAATCTAAACATCTGGTTGACTATGCAACCAACCATCATAATCATACACCATCAGCATTGACAAAATCACCATCAGTCAATTGCAAAAGGTATCTCTATTTGGAATAGCTTACATCCCATGACAATACTTTCAACACCATCAGAAAACAACATCTACCTAATCCCAGGTCATTGGGAAAGAATCAATAAATATATGTGCCAAATCTAGTCCAGACATGTGGCTGATTGTGCACCAACCATAACAACTTCCAAGAAGAGTATCTTTTCATAGTAGAGGGACTACATGATCTAATAATAATGAAGACTATGTTGAATAGTTGCAAGCATATCAGACTGGTCTTCGCTAAAGATTTAATAACTGTTAACCATGAAGCTGGTCTGGGTGAAGCCATCTGGGAGCTTCACTGGACTGAGAGATAGGGAAGGGGGATTACAGATAGCTACTATAGTCAAAACAAAATACTTGCTCAAGACTTTCTCCAGGGAACCAAGGACATTCTCACACATGGCTGAAGGAAGGGAGAGTGATATCACCAGACCAATGGAGGCTGCAGTGATTGGGCCATATGAGTGATTGTTTGGGGTTGAGGGAAAAAACTTTTACTTTTAATTAGGTGAAAACTAAGGGGCCATTCAGAGTTGGCTTTCAACAGATACGAGCCAATATGATAAAGGTATTCTTTGAGGAATTCACCTACCTCAAAGTTTTTGCTTGCAATGGATTTATTACTTGGAATAATAACATTCAATATAGTGGGAATACATAATTTCAAATTTCATGGCTGTCACTCAGGTTAATGAGAGTTGTGTTGAATCCAATGGCTCCTGGCTCTTCCCAAAAAATGAACTACGGTGCCAAGTCCCCTCTGCTAAGCAATGGGACATGGAATTGACAGCAAGAAATTTGGTCAAGAAAGAAAACTACTCAATTATGAAATTTTTCTACCAGTTAGAACAATCAAAATATGATTTATGCTAGGATTGAGGAAAAACAATTGGGGGAAAATGAAATATTGGGATTTGCAGGTCAAAGTTGATTGCCTATAGAGAAAGAAATCTGTTGTTATACCAATCAAGACTGGAATCTTGAGAGCAATACCAAAAGGATTCCCTCAGTATTAGACACACACACACACACACACACACACACACACACACACACACACACAAAACATTCCACCCTACTACTTGGAAATATTCTTAGACACTTACCTTAATCAATCTTAGGTCTTGGTTAGGACTCGAATTATTAAGTTTCCACCAGTCTTAGATTGTGAATTTAACTGTACATCACCCAGCTTAATAATAGCAAAGCTATGATATGAATCAAATATGAAAGTTCTAATGTTTGTTCCTTGATGTTCCAATATTTTGCGTTCAATAACTTTAGTCATATTTAATGTTTTGCATATACATACAAGAAAGTATAACAGAATGCTCCAAAATTAGTCATGGCTACTGCTCATTATTATTTATCACAATGCCAAGAAATGTAAAAATTGTTCTGCAAAGAGTTTCATATATAAAAAAAGAAAATCCAAAGACATAAGTACATCTAGGACTTGCTGCGGATATTTTTCCAAAGTTACACAGATGAGGTAGATGTGCATCCAGGGACATAATGGCCCAAAATTACACATTACTTGAAGCAATCAATGAACAGGCTGGAAGTCCTGACCATTTAGTAGATTTGCAAACGGGCCACTACGTTTTAAGCTACTTCATTACGACCAATAATGGCTGTGAAATCAATAACTATGTCTAAAAGATATCAAAATATTATGTGGGCTTAATTGTCCTAGATTGCTATTAGATGCCTTTCTGTATGATTTTTAACCACAGTTTTGACCTTCCCTATTGATTAAGTGGCAATTTTGTCTGGCCAGCAATTCAGTGATTTAATCGCACCTGCCAAAAGTGATCAAGAGAATATGAAATAAAGGGCAGACCTCATGTGTTTTACAACCCAAATTACTTGCTTGCTATAGTTTTGATTAAATAATAGAAAATAAAAATTAAATTAAGTAGCAACCAAATTACAAGTGAGGAACTTTAACAATTTCATCCCCCACCCAATTCATTTAGTTTCAATTTAAATGTGTCTATGTCAGCACTTTGTGGGACCTTTCCTTTAATAAAAGCTGAGACTGTAATTCAAACTATTTTTTATATTTTATTAGGGTTTTTTTGGAAGCCTAAACTTTGAGGACTTTTGTGGGTTGTTTTATCATTGTATTATTACTTGTATAGTGTCCATGCATACAACATACATGTTTGCATTCACAGAATGTTGTATATTAATACACAGCTTGTTTAAGGGCCTCTCACATAGGCCGACGGATGCAAAACGTATGGAAAAAGGACACAGCAGACGAGAAAATGTTCCATCCGTTGTTATCCGCTCTCAAAAGTGCCCCGAATTTGAATAAGCAGAGCGGACAACAACGGAAAGGAATGGACAGGGAGAGGACGTAGTGAGGATGTAAAGCAGATGCTCCACGGAAGCCTAGTGGATGGAAGCAGATCGCACATCCACAGGGCTTCCGGGGGAGCACAGTGAAGTGGACGAGCAACGGAAGGAATGGATGCAGAGCAGATGCCGAGTGGATGACACAGATGCATCACGGACGCCTAGCGGATGCCTAGCAGATGCAAAGCATTCACTGTGCATGCGGGGAGGATGCATTGCGTCAGCCCCGCGGATATAAAGGGATGCAGCTCTCAAGCAGGTCACCATTCAGAGGAAAGACCTGCTGACCTCCAGCCAGCCAACAACCATGGGGAAGAAGAGGAAGCCTGTGCCATCTGCTGCCAACAACCATGGGGAAGAAGAGGAAGCCTGTGCCATCTGCTGCCAGCCCTGGAAAGAAGGACAGGGCCACCATCCCACCCCCGGGCCCTGACTCTGCTTCTGCTGGGGCTTCTGCTGCTCGGGCTGACTCTTCTGGTGTTGGAGCTTCTGCTGGCGCTGCTCCTCGTGCTGGTGCTTCTGCTGGTGCTTACTCTGCTGACGCTGCTCCTGGTGCTGGTGCTTCTGCTGGTGCTTACTCTGCTGGTGCTGCTCCTGGTCCTGCTGGTCCTGCTGGTGCTGCTGGTGCTCCTGGTCCTGCTGGTGCTGCTGGTACTCATGGTACTCCTGGTCCTGCTGGTACTCCTGGTGCTGCTGGTGCTTACTCTGCTGCTGGTGCTGCTGGTGCTGCTGGTGCTTACTCTGCTGCTGCTGATCCTGGTCCTGCTGGTCCTGCTGGTCCTGCTGGTCCTGCTTCTGCTGCTACTGTTGTTGTTGTTGCTGCTGCTGGTGGTGGTGTGGTGGAGCAGCCCCAACAACCTCGAAGCCCCTCTAATGAGGGCCCAGATGGCCTTGCCAGAGGGAGGAAGAGGCATATGCATGAACGGGAGAGGAGGCAATACTCCATCGAAGAGGAACATGAGGATGGGGTGCTGGAATGGCTGAGGGAGAACGAGTATCTATGGCAGAAGGGACACAGGCTCTATCGAGACACCAAAAGAAGCAGACTGTTTGGAGAGAGAAGGCAGAGAGCCTGGGCTACACTTCAGAGGTCCTCCTTGGCTGGTGGAAGCAAATGCACACCTGGTACAGGAAACTGCACCTCAAGAAATCTGCCCAGGCCACGGTCAAGCTGATGGACCGAAAGACCTGCGTGATGGCCAAGTGCAGCTTCTTGGAGGGTGAAATCCGCCACTGAGGAGCAGCCCCTCTGACAACCCTCTCTCTCAGGCAGCCCACTCAGAGCCAGTCCTCTTCTGGCCAAGAGTCAGCTCCTGTGTCCAGGCAGGTATCTGTGGAGCGTCCCATGAAGGAGACCCCCCTGACAGCTGCACTCCCCGTGGCAGAGGGCGTGGAGGACCCCCTGATGCAGTGGGAGCAAGGAGAGGGCACTTCCACCAGAGACCAACCCACATCCACCCCCAGCTCCACCTCCACAGAAAGCAGGCAGAGAGCCAGACCGGAGGGGCAGAGCCACACTGTCCTGCTGGAGATCAAGGACACCATCAAAAGTAGCATAGATCTCCTCTCTCAGCTGGTACACATCGACATACCATCCTCAAAACTTCCTCACGTACGTCAACCAGACCCTCCTGGACATGTCCGAATCACAGTACCAGGTGATCAAGGACAGGATCACCGATCTTCTTCACAACCCTCCAGACCCAGCTGAACCTGTTCCGACCCAGTCCAGGTCTGCTCCTCCACCCCAGGTGATGTCACTGCCCTTCCAAGGCTTTCCACAGGCCCTCACCTACCAAGACTACGGCTACCAGGAGCTCCAGCAGCACAGGCAGCCCTACCCAGTCCAGGCAGATGTACATCGAACGCCACCGGTGCCACCGATGCCACTGATGCCACCGATGCCACTGACGCCACCGATGCCACCAACGCCACAGATGCCATCCACCCCACAGATGCCACCCATGCCACCCATGCCACCCATGCCACCCATGCCACAGATGCCACCCACGCCTCACCTCGCTCACCTGCAGACCAGACATCCCCACTACACTCCTCCTTCCTCCACCCCATAGCCAAGCCCGGCCTCAGAACATCTGTCATAGGTCTTGGGATTGACACCCCATGTCCTGGAGGAAGGGGATCTCAACATCACAGGACTGAGCCAGCTCTCTGAGAGCTTCCTCCGCACACCATCCCCTGTTGTCCTCTCGGCCAGGCACTCCAATGGCACCTCAGACCAGCACTCCAGCAGCAGCCACCTCCACAGCACCTGGACCCTTCACCCCTGAACCTATGGGCATGCCTCAGAGTGACTGAGACTGCCAGAGACTGGGTTGCTACCTGATGATTTTATCTTTGCCCACGGTCCAGGCTGGGCCAGAAGTTGGTGCTCTGCTTGGTCAACCTGGGTGTCAGCCGCTCCACAACTTCGTCAAACATGGCTGGAGGCATCCTCATGAAGTTCTGGAATGCACGAGGGTCTTCATTCCTCAGCTCCACCATCAGCTTGTTATACAGTCCATACTCGGCTCTTCTGGCGATCCATCTTCGGACCCAGACATTTCTTGGCCGCCTCCTTTTCGTCGCGTAGAACAGGTGAAAGAGCCTGTAGATGGCTTCGCACTGTTGTAGAATGATGGTGGCTACCAAAAGGAGTGTGTGATGATCCATGGTGGAGATGACTGGATGCTGTGGAAGAGCAAGAGCCAGATGAAGGCTGAAGAGGTCTGCACAGCAGGGCTGCTAGACTGAAAGTGATATCCAGGTGATTTCTCCCCCTTTTTATAGGAAATATAGGTTTTCTGCTTGGTGTCCTTTTGCATCCTCTAGGCATCATACAGACATCCTAAATATCCGAGATATGTCCCCTATACGAACGTTTTTTCCGTTTTAATGCTTTGTATGTGAGCTGCATCCACTTTCATCCTTTCTCCGTCCGTGCTACTAACGCTGCGTGTCCGTTCCACGTCCGTTTCACTTCCTCCCTGTGTCCGCTTTCTGCTGGGGCGGATGTGAGTTGCGCAGATGCGCAGGAGATGCCTAGCGGATATAGTGGATGCGTAACGGATGACGACGGACATCTAATGGATGTTCCCTGTATGCGTAGCGGATGCAAAATGGACGCGTTGGATAAATTTTCCGCTCAAAAAGTTTTGTGTAGCTCAAAACTTTTTGAGCGGATCGAATGTCAGTAGACGGATGCTGGACAAATAGAGAGGATGAAAAACGGACGCAGTGAGTACAGAACGGAAGCATCGAGTTAACCAATGGATGGCAAGTGTTTCTCTCCATTTTACATCCTCTTTGCATTCGTTGGTGCTGTGTGACAGGGGCTTAAATGAGTCTACTTATTTCACGACTATGTCCAATACTTAAAAATATGCACTCTACGGTGAATAAATAAGTAATTTGATTATTAATACATAGGAGCCTTACAGTAACAAGAGTGGAATTTGCTAATGATGAAAAACTATTGGGGAGAACCTGTATAAATAGTTTGTTTCTTCTCAGAGATCTCAGTCTACACTACTCAAATATTAACCTACAATGTTTGGAAATTACACGCGGATTCCTGGAAATGATATAACTATATATGTGTACAGAGTATACAAACACTCTAAAGTCCAGGTTGTGTCTGGAGCACTATAAATCAGAGAAAATTCCATACCATAAATGTTTAGTGTTGTACAAGCAGCCCTTCATCTCCCAGTCTGTCAGTTTCCCTAGGCCAGAGGTGGGGAACGATGGCCCCTTTATGACTTATGGACTTCAACTCCCAGAATTCCTGAGCCAGCATGGCTTGTACTTTCTCCCAATTCCAATTTGCCTGATTTACTTCTGAAAAGTGTGTGTGTGTGTGTGTGTGTAACATTTGTTTGTCTCCCATCTCATTTGAATGACTCATTACATTACAAGCAGTAAAAGCATAAAAGATAAATATTTCTAAAAACAATAAAAATTACTTGGGCTTAAAAATGTTTCAATGTCCTTTGCCTAAATAATGGCTCAATCAAGATCATCTATCTTACTCTCTACACAGTCTTTTCATGGATCCATTTACTTGGACAGTAATAGAGTTGGCTCCTTTACACAATGGGGGCAACAATTTTCAGGGATCTCTAGAAGCCAGCTTGAGGCTACACATGTGCATATAAAACCCTATGTCCCATAGCAGTTCAACTCAAGGGTTGCCTTTGGCCAACAAAAGAAGAGCATTACATTTCAACAGGAGAAAAAAATTCTGTTTCTTTTTCATGGGGTTTCACAACAGGCTAAATTAAAATAACCTTATGAAATAAGGTTTTTACTGTAAATTAAACACTAAGAAGCAAACATAATTGGGTTGATCATGAGAAAAAAGCCAAAATCCATCCTTAGGCATCAGTTTTATTAGATTAATGGAAAGACTATCTGATAGTGTATCAGTTTTTAGATCTAACATAAAATCAAAACTGCTGAGCAAAATAGTTTTCCTTTGTTTCAGTTCTGTTTCCAGTTACAGTCACTTGTTGAGAACATATAAAGATAAATAACTAAATAACAAACAAACAAATAAATAAATAAATTCCTGATAAATGAGAACTGCTAGGGATTGGATTCTCTTTTCCACTTCCATAGCTAAAATATTAATTTTCTTTTCTTCCTTTTTCTTTTTCTTTCCCTTCTCTCTCTCTCTTCTCTCTCTCTCTTTCTCTTTCTTATTTAATTTTTTATTTTTCTTTCTTTCTGAAACCAACAATATTAATTGGCATCAGTCTTTCAGTACTTCTAAAAACCTAATGCACATAGGTATGTTGACAAGAAAGACTGATGAGAGCTTGGAAGCAGAGACTCCCCTCATAAATTTAAGAAATTGCAAATTAGCTGTGATGAAATTCATTCATCATGCAAGCTCATTATGCAATAGGAAAGATTAGTATAATTAATGTACTGTATTTGCTTTTTTGAAGAAAAAAAAAGTGTTGCTGTTTCATTGCACCTAAGCAGCCATGAGCAAAGTTCATAAAAACGAACAGAAATATGTATAAATGTTAGTGGCCACAATGTACCCTAACCAAGACTGTTCATTTACAAGTGATAATGAGGTACAATTGTCCTCTACTAGCAGTAGGAGAATCACCCTACTCTGAATTTGACAATACAAGTGCAAATTTTCAAAATGAATCTAAAATATCCTAATCTCTATAATACAAATATTTGCATTAAATTATGCAGTGCTGGATATAAGCATATCCCGATAGCATGAGCTGAAAGGTGTTCTTTGAGTTTTGGTGTAGTCTGGTCCTGTATTTTCCATCTGTTTTCTCACAGCTGCAATCTCCATTCAGTTGCACTGGAAAGTGGATAATTCTTTCTTTAAAAGGTTGTTGGGTGCCAGAATTCTGTTTCAAGGCCTGGCCACCATTTCCACACACTATACTAATGTTTCTCAACCTTGGCTGCTTTAAGATTTGTAGACTTCATCTCCTAGAATTCCCCAGCCTGCAAGCTGAATGAGGGAATTCTGGGAGTTTATATCCACAAATCCTAAAGTTGCCAAAGTTGAGAATCACTGCACTACATCAATCCCTCCAAAATGATTTGAATCAAACCTAATGATCATTATTCTTGCCAACTTCAGAATGCCAAGAACATATTCATAACCTCATAAATCAATTAGTGTTCTTTCTTTAGTTGACCAATAAGGACTTGCATGGAGACCATCTATCAATATTTCATCCTGTAGGCATGTATGTTGTGCAGCAGCCAGAAACATTCCTTCACTTCCATTCCACGCAAACAGCGAATGAACTAAAGATTGTCTCCGTATTTTCCATACATGCCTACATTTCTTTGGTCATTTACACAAATTTAAAAAAAAATTCTCAGGATCTGGAATAGCTCTTTGGTTACCAAGTCATCATTCCTCTTCTATTAAAAATTCTCATTGAGAGCTATAAAGGTGGCATAATAAGACCATGCTGTTAGTTTTGCCATAAGATATTTTCCCAAGATGGTCTATCACATTGACCAAAAGTGCAGGGAGAGGTAACATGTTCCAAACGAACACAGAAATCATTGTAAGGACAGTCCCGTGGCACCATCATTTTCAGTCCAATGAAAAACCACTGGAAGCAACAGAAGCTCAGCAAATAGGAGGGAGATAAGATAAGTGTTCTTTTTCAAGACAGACTGGACCATCCTCAGGTTCTTCAGAACTTCATTGTTGCTACTGCAACTGCAAAACAAAAGATGGATTTTAATTTGCTTCAGTTGTAATTTGCATGCTCTCAAACTAAGCTAGAAACAAATATCTGCTGATCTTGAGGAATCACAGTGGAGCTCCTTTTGAATTGCCCAACCTCCTCATGCACTTTGCAAGCTGAGTAGGACCCTTATCATTAAATTAGTGTCTGGACAACAGATTGGACTAGTATACAAATCTCCAGGTTATACAATCATTCCTTTAGATTATTCTACAATTCATTCCACAGCTATTTAATTCATTCTTTGCATATTTGTTTATTCTTAGCTAATTGAAGACAATGCCTTTTTTGAAACATTGAAAAGGGCAGGATAGAATTTCACTGCTGCTCAGTGCTTCTGGTTTTCCTTCACTCTTATCTTGCAATCACACAGCTTCCATATCTTTTTCATCACTGGATAGTCCTGCTGTTTTAGCTGATACAATGAAAGGGCAAAATAGAAAGTAATAAAAAAATGTAGGCATTAGAGATGACAGTGCCCACTCTGAAAGAGCTATTGCCTCCAAACTGGTAGGAAGAGCTTTAATGGGGCTTTAACAATTATTACAGAGCTCTGAATTTGTTTGAATCTCAGGAGTGAAAGTGAACACTTCATCAAGATTAGCTAAATAGAATTGTCCATGTAGATGTTATGACAGTTAATTCTCAGACTGATAAACACTAATATTTATCAAAACAGTATACAGATGTTCACGTGTTGTCCACCTTTTAAAAAGTGTAGGATTCATTCCAGTGGTGAGATTCAAATAATTTAACAACTAGTTCTCTGCCCTAATAACTGGGTAGGCATGGCCAGGTGGTCATGTGACTGGGTGGGCATGGCCAACTCGCTATCACTCATCACACCAAGCCCCACCTCCCAGCCACTCTCCCTTTCCACAGGCCTGGAGCCTATATATGCAGCACCTCCAGAAATGAAAGGGGTAACCAACCCTCAGTTTCCTGCTGCAAATACCACCATCCCAGTGAAAGGATGGGGAGAGACCAGCAAAGTATTCTGCTCCCATTACCAAGGAAAGACATACATTGGAGGCCAAATTTATTAAAAAGCAATATATTGTGTCATAACAGCCAACATTTCACACCTGAGGTGGCAGAGGCAATAAATCCCATTGACTCCTCAGAAGCAATTTACAATTAAAGTCCAGTTGCACCCCAAAATAATAAATAAATAGCAGAAGGAGGATTGGCAATACTTCTGTGCAGGCAACTCTGAGACTAAGCTAAAGCTGGATTAACCCCTGTGGATGGCGAGGGCCAATGACCAAAAACACATGCCTGCAACAGCATCAACAGTCCACTGGAGTTGGGCAGATGCCATGCCCTGATTCTGTCATTGTCAGCAGCATCATGAGATTTGTGTTGAGAGAAGAGGGAAAACCATGGAACAGCTAATGACAACTTCAAGATACCTCTTTAGCTGCTTGGAAGTACAGTGCAGAGAATATCAAAATGGCATGTTTCTCAAGGCATGTTTCATGGTAGTAAGCCCATAGCATCTTTTAAAGTATTCAACTATCATTGTACAAAAAAAGAATCTCAATAATGAAAATAGACGATATCATTTCAGGGATGGCAAGGTAACACTGTGAAGTTCATTAGTAATGGAAGAACAACTGTCTATTCTTAGGAGTGAATGTATCTTCATTGTGCAAGTAGCTGTAAGACAAGGCTTTTACTATTAGATAACTGTAGGTACATAGCACTTCAATGAAGCTTTGAGTAAGTAATTCCTTGAAAGAAAAATTATGAATTATTATTAATTATTTCTAAGCAGTGGAACAGAGTAATCACCTTATGATTCTATGTAACAAGTAGGTTCTAGGGCAAGGCTGCTGGCCAAGATGAATAAGCTACACTTTGATTTTTGCTCTATGAAATGTCCCCTATCACTGAGCCACAGCAGGTTTAGTATATGAGTAGGATAGGGTGCAGACAATTCTGTCATCCAAGGGGAGGGGAGAGGGGAGGGCAGGGGAGGGGAGGGCAGGGGAAGGGAGAAGAGAAGAGAAGAGAAGAGAAGAGAAGAGAAGAGAAGAGAAGAAAAAAATAACACAAGGAAATCCTTAATTCTCTATCTATATCATACTTCTCAAGAGTTAAAGCTATTGGATTAGGTCCTGTATCAAAACTAATTGGCTGATCTAACTGAAGACTGTATCCAAAAGACATATGGTAATATTTTTAAAAAATAGAAGTAAAATGTAAGCCACTAATCAGATGTATCCCCCAATCTCCAGGAAAATCTTTCATGATACTCTATAAAAATTACTAAATAATATAATGCATTGAATGGGACCAACACAGTGGTATCAGTTTCCCAACAACAAGTAAGGAAAAGCCTATAATGGTTGTTTGCTTTTAAATGAGACACATCACTTTCAATAAAAGTGGGATTTTGAGGAGAAGAGTTTGACTCTCAAGCTGCAAACCTGTAAATGTTAATGTAGGTGTCAATTCTACTGCACTCAGTGAGACATTACTGAGAAGATATGTGTAAAATCACATCACACTATTATTTAGCAATCTTCTGGTTTTAGGTCAGAAGTAAATTTCATTGCATTAAATGGAGCATCCAAGTGCACATAAATCTATAGTTTGCTTTAATAAAGACACTCGGAATCTAATATCCTTTATTTTTAACTATGATCCAAAAATCTAAGCTTTAAGTAAACTAAACAAATCATTACAATTTCACAATTCTGAAAACACTTGGTAATTCTCCATTGTGTGTTCTCTGCAAAATCTAGCATCACAAAAGTGAAACTTACCTTATACACAATGTCTACATCTGCTGTCCATTGACCTTAACTGGAAAGATATTAAGGCTACAGAGCGGTTTTTATCCTGATTCATTTGAAGTGTAATGTATTGCAAGTGTATTTTGTCCCTTAAGTAAAGATTAAGGAAATGAAGTATACTGTAATCATTTCATCTAATTGCAAATTGTAATTGCAAATTATAATTGCAAACTCTAAATCAAAATCTTATGTTGTGTGAGTCTGTGTGTGAGAGTCTCTGTATGTGTGTGTTAGCAATGGAATACATGCACTTCATAAAGCAACAAACAGAACACATTAATGAAATAACAATATAAAAAAGTATGTTCAATGGTAAGCTGGAAAGTGAATATACATTCTGAACTGTACAGTTTGTATTCTACACTGTTGTGAGTAATCTTGGGAAAAGGAAAACAGGGGAGTTGTTGATTTTGCAAGACACATTGTTAACCTGCTAATAAAGGATAGGATATTTTCTCTATTCTGTCTCTTTTCAATGATGATCATGATCAGACAAACAGCCTGTTTGATCTGTATTTTTCTCTGCTGGTCCTAGTGGTGGACAGTCAGCAGTTCCACTCTTTCCGTATTCTTATTTCTATCCTCTTCCTCATTCTCTGCCCCTCCATGATTGCTTTTTTTTTCAAGAGTGTCCCATGGTATTTCCAAAATGCAAGCCACCGTGATGATTCTGCTGACGTGTGATATTACAAAGCCCTTGAAAAAGGAAAGATTAGCAGTGAGACATGCTAGAAGTTGCAGGGCCTTTAAGGACAAGAAAGAGAGAAGAAGAACAGGCAATTCCATTTTGAAATTGCTTTGGTATCCTTCAGATTGCAGCTCTGGCTTTGTCTAGGAAAGTCAAACTTTGCTGTTGGTTGGGTTTGCTGTTCAGACTTAGTTCTTCCTCACTTGCCTAATGTAGTTTAGATGTTTATATGTGCAATTACTGATCCAGGATATTATCCTGCTTAATATCCTAATCTCCAAATGTGTTGGGTTGGTCTCCCCTCTTCCTAGTGAGATGATCATAAAGAGGAAGAAAAGAGGTATAGCACAAAATCTCTCGAACGGAGTCACTGCGGGAAGGCTTCTCTACCCAAAACATTTCAAACTGGATATGAATAGATTAGGAGCCATCATGGCAGAAGATGACAAAGGCTCACATCTTCTCACTGTGAAAAGATGTGAGCCTCTCCATCTGGCAATCAGGATCTCATGCCCTATCATATAACTTTTATATACTGTTGTTGCACTTTAGCCCCATCTAGTGACCAGAAAGACAAATTACCAAGTATATTGTTTGAAACTGACCCTACCTCATGACCCATTAGCCGGCACTCTCAAAACAAGTGTATGGGCAGAAAGACTAAAAAGATACTTAAATAATTTTATTCATACTGATCAAAATGGATTTCTGCCAAAGAGACAAATCAAAGACAATGTGAGAATCATTTTGGATACTCTGAAAAGCAAATGACCTTGATGTTTTTAGATGCTCAAAAAGCCTTTGACAATGTGAGTTGATGATTTGTTTTACTGCAACTGATACAAATGGGCTTTGATAAGAAAGTTATCCATTGAAACAATATATCATGAACAAACTGCAAAGGTGATGGTGAATGGAGAATTAACAGAATCCACAGATATAAGAAAAGGGACAAGGCAAGGCTGTCCATTGTTGCCTCTGCTGTTTGTGTAAACATTGGAAGTGTTGAACAGGAATATCAGAGAAGAAAAAGAAATAAAAGGAATGAAAATTAAAAAGGAGGAGAATAAATTGCAAGCTTTTGCAGATGACCTGGTATTTATATTAGAAGACCCAATAGAAACAACACCCAAATTAACAGAAAAAAATAGAAGAATATGGAAAATTAGCAGGTCTGAGAATAAATAAAGACAAAACAAAGATATTAACAAAGACAAAAGAAAGAGTTGGAAGAAACTTCAAAAATACAGGCCACAAACAAGGTTAAATACTTAGGGATTTGTATTACACCAAGATGCAGTACCCTAAAGGAAGATAATTATGTTAAACTCAAACAGCAGCTTGCGACAGACTTGATGAAATGAGAAAAATTTCAACAATCACTGATTGGGAGAATATCTACAATTAAGATGAATATACTGCCTAGAGTTTTATATTTATTCCAGACAATTCCTGTTCGATTAGGGAAAGAGTTTTTTGGAAGATTTAAATAGAATTGTGTTGAAATATATTCAGGATAAAAAAGCAAAAATAAAATTAAAGGTGTAAAAGATGCAAGAATAAGAGGAGGGTTTGCCTTGCCCAATTGGGAGCTGTATTACCAGGTGACAAGTTTGATGTGGGTATCAAATGGAATCAAGGAATGGATAACACTAAGGAACATTGTTGTTCCTAAAGATTGTTGACTTTAGAAGGCCACGACTTGCTGCTGGGATGGCATGCCTTTCTCTGGTATAAGGGAACTAAAACACAGGGGTATTTTAGAAGACATTATATTCGTGAGGTACTGTTTTTGAGTTGTGAGAAGCTTAAAAGACAATATTACTTTAAAATTCCAACATGGATATCAACTATTGAAGCTTTTTCTCATCCAATAATATATAAAAAGGAACAAACAGATATGGGAAGTTATTGAATGAAAAGGGTGAACTTAAATCTATGCAAACATTGCAAGAACAAGATGTAAAAATGAATTGGTTTTCTTATTTGCAAATACAATCTAGGTTTGATAAAGACTCCAAGGCAGAAGGTATTTATGATAAACTGACTGACTTAGATGAAATTTTGATGGGTACTGATGAAAAGGTAATAAAAAAACTTTATGGATATCTATTAGAATTTAAATTGGAGGAGGAGCAAGTTAAAGAAATGATGATTGCTTGCAGGAAAAATTTTGGATATGGGATTGATTTGGAAAAATTTCAAAAATTGTGGTCTCAAAATTACAAAATGACAATGTCAACTGCATATAAAGAAAATTTGTATAAGATGTTTTACAGGTGGCACCTACCCCCAATGAGACTTGCGAGAATGTTTAAGAATAAATCAGATAAATGCTGGAAAAGTCATCAGATGCCTGGTTCATATTACCATACGTGGTAGACATGTTCAGACACAAAGAAATATTGAACTAAAATCCACACATGGTTGCAAAAATTATAAAACAGCATATAGACTTTAAACCAGATATCTTTTTACTGGGAGTCATACCAGACATATATAATAAAGAACTGAAATATTTGATTGTAAATGTCTTAACAGCAGCTAGAATTGTATTTGCGAAGAACTGGAAAAATGACAAAATACCTATGCAGGAGGAAGTTATCAAAAAAATGATGGACTGTACTGAAATGAGTAAACTGACATTTGAAATTAGAGAACAAGAAGATAAGCAATTTTATATGATATGGGATTTGTTTTATCAATTAATAATAATAATGATGATGATGATGAAGATGATGATGATGATGCATGGTAATATAATAGACAAGATAATTTTTGTGATAGAAATCTAATAGATTGATATAAAACATAATACAGATATATATAACCACTGGTTGAAAGTATAACATAAATTTTAAGATAAAATGTGGCACATCTTGAATAAAATGATGGAATGAATAGCTTAGTCATGGATGATTAATAACTGATCAATATATAAAAATATGTTAAGCCCCTGTCACACTGCACCAACGGATGCAAAGAGGATGTAAAACAAACAAAAAAGCTTGCCATCCGTTGCAAAACGCGATGTACTCACTGCCTCCATTTGGCTTCCTCTCTATCCAGAATCTGTTTATTGACGTTTCATCCGCTCAGAAAGTTTTGGGCTGCTCAAAACTTTTGTGCGGAAAATGTATCCAATGCATCCGTTCTGCATCCGCTACGCACGTTCTGCATCTGTTACGCATCCGCTATATCCGCTAGGCATCTGCTGCGCATCCGCGCAACTCGCATCCGCTCAGACACAGGGAGGAAGGGGAACGGACACAGAACGGATGCCTAGTGGAAACAAAACGTTTAAAATGGAAAAAACGTTGGCAGAGGGGACCTATCTCGGATATTAAGGATGTCTAGAGGATGCCGAGAGGATGCCTAGAGGATGCAAAGGGACACCTATACTGCCTATAAAAAGGGGGAGCAACTCACCTGGATCTCACTTTCAGAACAGCAGCCAAGCTGTGCAGATCTCTGCAGCCTTCATCTGACTCTTCCTCTTACACAGCATCCAGTCATGTCAACCGTGGATCGTAACACGGTCCTTTTGGCAGCCACCATCCTTCTGCAACAGTGCGAAGCCATCTACAGGCTCTGTGAAGTCTACTACGGGAAGAAAAAGAGGCAGCCAAGAAGTGTCTGGGTCCGAAGATGGATCGGGAGAAGAGCAGAGTACGGACTGTACAACAAGCTGATGGTGGAGCTCAGGAACGAAGACATTCGGACATTCCAGAACTTCATGAGGATGCCTCCAGCCATGTTTGACGAAGTTGTGCAGTGCCTGACACCCAGGTTGACCAAGGCAAACACCAACCTCCGGCCCAGCCTGGAACCTGGGCTCAAGGTGGCACTCACTCTGCACCACATGGCCTCAGGGACCACCTAAAGGAGCATGAAGTACGCCTGGAGAGTGCCACACAACACCATCAGCATTGTGGTCAGAGAAGTGGTGCAGGCCATCATCGAAGAATACCTGCAGGAGCTCCTCCAGTGCCCCTCCACTGATGAAGGATGGAAGAAAGTTGCAGAGCAGTGGTATCAGAGGTGGAACTTTCCACACACCATTGGAGCCATCGATGGCAAGCACGTGGCCTACAAAGCACCACCCAAGTCAGGCTCCACTTATTTCAACTACAAGGGCTTCTTCAGCATCATCCTCTTTGCCATGGTCGATGCTGACTACAAGTTCATGTACAAGTTCATGCCACCGACGCCACAAATGCCACCCACACCACAGAAGCCACCCACGCCACAGATGCCACCCACACCTCACCTCGCTCACCTGCAGACCAGATAGCCCCGCTACACTCCTCCTTCCTCCACCCCACAGCCAAGCCCAGCCTCAGAACATCTGTCATTGGTCTTGGGACTGACACCCTATGTCCTGGAGGAAGGGGCTCTCAACATCACAGGACTGAGCCAGCTCTCTGAGAGCTTCCTCCACACACCATCCCCTGTTGTCCTTTCGGGGCCAGGCACCCCAATGGTGCCTCAGACCAGCACTCCAGCAGCAGCCACCTCCACAGCACCTGGACCCTTCACCCCAGAGACTATGGGCATGCCTCAGAGTGACTGAGAAGAGTGCCAGAGACTGGGTTGCTACCTGTTGACTTTATCTTTGCTTGGGACACTTTACTTGGGTCATTTTGCTTTTACAGTTTGTTATTAATAAAGTTTATCTTTGCTTCACACACTTGCTTCAGTTCTTTTAGTCAATAAAGTCTTGGTGGAAACTTTTAGAAATGGTTTAAGCCTTTGCATGCTTGTGGGATGGGTAAGGATAGCAGTGGGATGGGCAAGGATACTTGTGGGATGGGTAATAGCTGTGGGATGGGTTAAGATAACAGTGGGATGGGCAGGGATACCTGTGGGATTGGTAATAGCTGTGGGATAGGTTAGGATACCTGTGGAATGGGTAATAGCTGTGGGATGGGTTAAGATAGCTGTGGGATGGGCAGGAATACCTGTGGGATGGGTAATACCTGTGGGATGGGTAATAGCTGTGGGATAGATAAACCTCCAGTGCAAGCATAGTGGGACTGTATGGTCCACCCTCCCAGGTGCCACACCTATGGCCCTTTATTATCCATAACAATGTAATCATTCATCCACACATTTCAACATAAACACAACTCTTTATTAAATGCCCTGTTCATTGTAGGCCCACCCAACAGACATGGCCCAATCTCATCCGTGTCATGAGACAGGCTGAAGGAAACATCCATTAAGCATCTACCATCCTGTCTTGCCACTCCACTGCTCCAGCTGGGGAGTTGCACCAGTGTTTCAGGAGGTTGCGCTGCTTCTTCCCTTCACATGAAGCTCTGTTGGGGCCTTGCACATACACAGTATCTATCAGGTTTCTCCCTTGCCTCCATTCACCAGGCTCCATGTTCCCATTGCCTTGCTGACAGTTGACATGTCTGTTCTGCAACACTGGGTAGCAGGTGCACATGAGATTGTGCAGGATGCAGCAAGCTTCCACGATGTTCCTCACGGTCTCTGGGCGAAGCTGCATGGTAGTGAGAAGTACCTGGAACCTGTTGGCCAGGATGCCAAAGGCATTCTTCACCACCCATCTTGCCCTGGACAGCCTGTAGTTGAAGATCCTCTCTTCACGGGTGAGGCATCTGGAAGTGTAGGGCTTCATGAGGTAGGTTCTGAGGGAGAAGGCGTCATCCCACACGATGAAGTAGGGCACATCTTGTGTGTCGTTGGGCAGGGGATCTGGATCTGGGAAACCCATGATGAGGTTGCGTTCGAGCCCCTCCTTGAGGTGACTGCCGTTGTATATCTGGGCATCTGAAGATGAGCCGTTACCTGAAGCATCGATGTACATGAACTTGTAGTCAGCATCGACCATGGCAAAGAGCATGATGTTGAAGAAGCCCTTGTAGTTGTGATAAGTGGACCCTGACTTGGCTGGAGCTTTGCAGGCCACGTGCTTTCCATCTATGGCTCCAACGATGTGGGGGAAGTTCCACTTCTGATACCACTGCTCTGCAACTATCTTCCAGCCTTCTTCTGTGGAGGGGCACTGGAGGAGCTCCTCCAGGTATTCTTCGATTATGGCCTGCACCACTTCTCTGACCACAATGCTGATGGTGTTGTGTGCACCCTCCAGGCGTACTTCATGCTCCTTTTGGTGATCCCTGAGGCCAGGTGACACAGAGTGAGTGCCACCTTGAGCCCAGGGTCCAGGCTGGTCCGGAAGTTGGTGTTTGCCTTGGTCAACCTGGGTCTCAGCCACTCCACAACTTCGTCAAACATGACTGGCGGCATTCTCATGAAGTTCTGAAAGCACGAGGGTCTTCGTTCCTCATCTCCATCATCAGCTTGTTATACAGTCCGTACTCGGCTCTTCTGGTGATCCATCTTCATACCCAGACACTTCTTGGCTGCCTCCTTTTCTTTGCATAGAACAGGTGAAAGAGCCTGTAGATGGCTTCGCACTGTTGTAGAACGGTGGTGGCTACCAAAAGGAGTGTGTGATGATCCATGGTGGAGATGACTGGATGCTGTGGAAGAGCGAGAGCAATAGCCAGATGAAGGCTGAAGAGGTCTGCACCGCAGGGCTGCTGGACTGAAAGTGAGATCTAGGTGATTTTTCCCCCTTTTTATAGGAAATATAGGTTTTCCGCTAGGTGTCCTTTTGCATCCTCTAGGCATCCTGCAGACATCCTAAATATCCGAGATACGTCCCCTATATGAACATTTTTTCCATTTTAATGCTTTGTATGCGAGCTGCATCCGCTTTCATCCTTTCTATGTCCATGCTACTAACACTGCATGTCCGTTCCGTGTCCGTTTCGTTTCCTCCCTGTGTCCATTTTTCACTGGAGCGGATGCGAGTTGCGTGGATGCGCAGCGGATGCCTAGCGGATATAGCGGACGCGTAACGGATGACAACGAATGTAGAACATTTGCTCCCCGTATGCGTTGCGGATGTAGAATGGACACGTTGGATACATTTTCCGCTCAAAAAGTTTTGTGCAGCTCAAAATTTTTTGAGCGGATGAAATGTCAGTAGACGGATGCTGGACAGATAGAGAGTATGAAAAACGGACACAGTGAGTACAGAACAGATGCATCGCGTTAACCAATGGATGGCAAGTGTTTCTCTCCGTTTTACATCCTGTTTCCATCCGTTGGTGCTGTGTGACAGGGGCTTAATGATCTACTCTTTTTTTCTAAAAGGTCATACAATAGTTCTCAGAAAAAAAAACTCCCTGTTACCACCAGGAAGTACCTGCAAAAAGAAAACGACAACTGGCACAATGGAGTATATTGTAAATGTGAATAGGTAGGGAATGAATCACACAAGTTGTTTTCCAAAGAGGTGACATTTTTGTGACCTGACAAGATTGTTTCATGCTACAAAGTTCAAAATAAAATGCATTGTCTTACTTGATTTCAAAGCAATGAACAAACAGTTTGATATACTTTAAAGCTGGAAGCACCTATGAATCCGGTTATCAGAGAGAAATAATGGTTCCATTTTGTGTTCAGCATGTATGCATAAAAGTTCCATAAAAATTGCATTTACGAATGAATGAAGAATGTCTTAAGAAACCTCAAGTCTGCCTAAGCAATAACTTTTATTGTTATGGGTTAATTCATTAGCGAGCTCTGGGATTTTAATCTGCTGCTTTTATTTCTTTCACTGCTTTGATAAATATTGCCCTGTTTGGATTATACCTTTGAACTCCCTCTTAATATAGGGTTGTGAATTCATTTACTTTACTGATAACTTTGTGGGGGGGAGGGGGACAGGAATAGCAATAGCAATTGCAACTGTGCTTCGACTTATATATAGACTTCACAGAGCTTTACAACCTTCTCTAAGTGGTTTACAAGGTCAGCATATTGCCTCCAACAATCTGGGCCCTCGTTTTACTGACCTTGGAAGAATGGAAGGCTGAGTCAACTTTGAGACAGTCGGAATTGAACTTCTGGCAGTTGGAGAATTAACTTGCAATACTGCATTCTAACCACTGTGCCACCACAACTTTTATAAGTAAGGAAGAAGACCCAAACCTCCAAAATAAATCCTGTGTTTTTTAAAGCTGGAGTCATAAAAATAGGATGGGT
This sequence comes from Laticauda colubrina, assembly GCA_015471245.1. Taxonomy (NCBI): domain Eukaryota; kingdom Metazoa; phylum Chordata; class Lepidosauria; order Squamata; family Elapidae; genus Laticauda; species Laticauda colubrina. The sequence goes on from BLBF01000063.1 coordinate 3,724,561, forward strand.
GAAAGAAACCTTATTAGTCATTATATTGCATACTAATATTTTAATGTTATCTTTTAATCACATCAATAGAATATCCATCCTTCAGAAGCCTACCAAAAATGCATAGTTTAACTTATTTTATCCTCTCAATTGTCTGTAGACTAGGAGACAAACACAAGCCTGAGATCAAACAAGAAATGCCATGTCTACCTGAGCTGTTTTTCCCTCACATCTTTCTCATCACTGTACAAGAAAAATAGTACAATAAAAGTATCTTACACAGTGAAAGTTTGTTCATATGATATATGTGTTGGTGGGAAAAAATTCAGATTACTATATTCTGAGATCCCTTACAATATGCAAATGATGCTTTTACATTGTAAAACACCACAGAGTGCTGTAAAGTAAGGGTACCCAACCCCTCCCCCAGGCCAAGGCCAACTACTGGGCTGTGGCCTATTCAGAACTGGGCCATATGAGAGTTGGGCCAGTGTGCATATGGTGGACCGGTGAGCATGTACCTGTGCATGTGAAACTACATGTATGCCTGGCGGGCCATTGCTTGTGGAAGTGGAGCTATGCCAGTGTGGACTGGGCTGCCACTCATGTATCCCACTTCCCCTCTCCCCCCCCAGCTGGGCCAATAAGCCCCAAAGGTTGCGGACCGCTGCTGTAAAGCACTATGGGGGACTATAGTATAAGACTAAATGCTATTGCTATTCCTGTTCTTGTTTTGATTAATGCAAATATTCCAGAATTAGACAAACTCTGGAATTCTCTATTTCACCATTCAGACATTTTTACACTGGGGCCTCAGAATTCTAATTTCCATTTCAATACTGAGTATGTCTTCTGTATAAAACTTCAAATTGGTGGGATTTAGGTAATAATACACTGACATGTAAATAGTACCATATTTTGCATAGAATAATATGAGCATGTTTATGGTAAAACGGAGCTTTTGTTGTACTAATAGCGTGCTGGTCAAAATATGCCAAAGCTCATCAGCATTGTCATTATTATGAGAGTATTCTCATGTGGCATGGGTGTACAACGCTAGTCTACTCATTCGCTATCTTACTGAAAATTGTTACATAGAAATCTCCGTGGACCAAAGCCATGGCTTTTATCTGATAATAACTATGACTTATGGAAGACAAGATATTGTGTTTTGGAATGTCAGTGTGATAAACTGATCCCAGAGAACAACCAGTATAACACAGGGTAATGTCTGCAGGTTAAAATATTCTCAGATAAAATATTTGGGAAGTTAGGTCAATAACTGAAGTATAATATAGACAATGGTATTGAAGGGTGCTGAGAAATCAAGGAAAGCAAAAATGGATTCACAGCCTCCATCCTGCTCCCATCAGGGGTCATCCTCAAGTGTAATGCCATTTCAGTCCCATGCTCTGTCCTGAAATCTGCCAAGAAGAAGTCCAGATAATTCAATTCATCCAAGGCCCTCTGAAGCTACAAGGCAACCATCTTCTCAACCACTAAAAAAGGAGGAAAAAAGTTGTTGAAAGCAGCACAGCCTTGAGATAGACACTTAAAAAGAGACAGACTACCACCTCCTTAAAGCCCCTGTCACACTGCACCAACGGATGCGAAGAGGATGTAAAATGGACAAAAAAGCTTGCCATCCGTCCGAAAACGCGATTTACTCACTGCCTCCGTTTGGCTTCCTCTCTATCTGTCCAGCATCCGTTTATGGATGTTTCATCCGCTCCAAAAGTTTTAGGCTGCTTAAAACTTTTGCGCGGAAAATGTATCCAGTTCGTCTGTTCTGCATCCGCTACGCATCCGCTATATCCGCTAGGTGTCCGCTGCGTATCCACGCAACTCGCATCCGCCCGGACACAGGGAGGAAGCAGAACGGACGCAGAACGGATGCCTAGCGGATGCAGAACAAAGCGTTTAAAATGGAAACAAAGCGTTTAAAATGGAAAAAACGTTTGCAGAGGGGACCTATCTCGGATATTAAGGATGTCTAGAGGATGCCTAGAGGATGCCTAGAGGATGCCTAGGATGCCTAGAGGATGCCTAGCGGAAAACCTATGCTGCCTATAAAAAGGGGGAGCAACTCGCCTGCATCTCACTTTCAGAACAGCAGCCAAGCTGTGCAGACCTCTGCAGCCTTCATCTGCCTCTTCCTCTTCCACAGCATCCAGTCATGTCCACCGTGGATTGCGACAAAATCCTTTCAGCAGCCAACATCCTTCTGCAACACTGCGAAACCATCTACAGGCTCTGTGAACAGTACTACGGGAAGAAAAGGAGGCACCCAAAAAATGTCTGGCTCCGAAGATGGTTCGCCAGAAGAGCACAATACGTACTTTACGACAAGCTGATGGTGGAGCTCAGGAGCGAAGACACTCGGGCGTTCCAGAACTTCATGCGGATGCCTCCAGCCATGTTTGACGAAGTTGTGCAGTGCCTGACACCCAGGTTGACCAAGACAAACACCAACTTCCGGCCCAGCCTGGAACCTGGGCTCAAGGTGGCACTCACTCTGCGCCACCTGGCCTCAGGGACCACCTACAGGAGCATGCAGTACGGCTGGAGGGTGCCACCCAGCACCATCAGCTTTGTTGTCAGAGAAGTGGTGCAGGCCATCATCGAAGAATACAAGGAGGAGCTCCTCCAGTGCCCCTCCACTGAAGAAGGATGGAAGAAAGTTGCAGAGCAGTGGTATCAGAAGTGGAACTTCCCCCACACCGTTGGAGCCATCGATGGCAAGCATGTGGCCTGCAAAGCTCCAGCCAAGTCGGGGTCCACTTATCAGAACTACAAGGGTTTCTTCAGCATCATCCTCTTCGCCATGGTCGATGCTGACTACAAGTTCATGTACATTGATGTTTCAGGCAACGGCTCATCTTCAGATGCCCAGGTATACAATGACAGTCACCTCAAGAAGGGGCTGGAAAGCAACCTCATGGTGGGCTTCCCAGATCCAGACCCGCTGCGCAACGACACGCAAGATGTGCCCTACTTCATCATGGGGGATGATGACTTCTCCCTCACAACCTACCTCATGAACCCCTACACCTCCAGATGCCTCACCCATGAAGAGAGGATCTTCAACTACAGGCTGTCCAGGGCAAGGTGGGTGGTGGAGAACGCCTTTGGCATCCTGGCCAACAGGTTCCATTTCACCAACATGCAGCATCGCCCAGAGACCATGAGGAGGATCGTGGAAGCTTGCTGCATCCTGCACAATCTCATGCGCACCCGCTACCCAGTCTTGCAGAACAGGCTCGTGGACCTCCAGCAAGGCAATGGGGACATTGAGCCTGGGGAATGGAGGCAAGGGCGAAACCTGATCGACACTGAGGATGTGCAAGGCCCCAACAGAGCCTCACATGAGGTGAAGAAGCAGCGCAACCTCCTGAAACACTGGTGCAACTCCCCAGCTGGAGCGGTGGAGTGGCAAGACAGGATGGTAGATGCTTAATGGATGCTTCCTTCAGCCTGTCTCATCACACGGATGAGATTGGGCCATGTATGTTTGGTTGGCCTACAATGAACAGATGTTCATTGTTCAATGAACAATGTTCATTGTTCAATGAACAATGAACAGCGTTTAATAAAGAGTTGTGTTTATTTTGACCTGTGTGGATCAATGCTTACATTGTAATTGATAATGAAGGGTCATAGGGGTGGCACCTGGGAGGGTGGACCATACAGTCCCACTATGCTTGCACTGGAGGTTTATCTATCCAACAGCTATTACCTATCCCATAGGTATCCCTGCCCATCCCACAGGTATCCCTTCCCATCCCACAGCTATCTTAACCCATCCCACAGGTTTCCCTTCCCATCCCACAGGTATCCCTTCCCATCCCACAGGTATCCCTGCCCATCCCACTGCTATCTTAACCCATCCCACAAGCATGCAAAGGCTAAACCATTTCTAAAAGTTTCCACCCAGACTTTATAGAAAAAAATTAATGAAGCAAGTGTGTGAAACAAAGATAAACTTTATTAATAACAAGCTGTAAAATAAACATGACCCAAGTCAAGTGTCCAAATAAAGTCCACAAATATCCAGGCAGCCAGTCTCTGGCACTCCTCTTGGACACTCGGAGGTGTGTGCCCAGGCTAAGATTTTAGAGAGCAGGTGCTGTGGAGGTGGGTGCTGCTGCAGTGCTGGTCTGAGGTGTTATTGGAGTGCCTAGCCCCGAGAGGACAACAGGGGACGGTGTGTTGAGGAAGGTGTCGGACAGCTGGCTCAGCCCCGTGATGCTGAGAGGTCCTTCCTCCATGCCATGGGGTGTCAGCCTCAGTACTGAGGACAGATGTACTGAGGCCGGGCTTGGCTGTGGGATGGAGGAAGGAGCAGTGTAGTGGGGCTGCCTGCTCTGCAGCGGGGTGAGGACTGTCGTGGTTGGCATCGGTAGCATCATTGGAACCGGTGGCAGCAGTGTCGCCCGATGACTCTGTGCCTGCATCTGTAAGGGCTGCTGTCTGTGCTGCTGGACCTCCGGGTAGCTGTAGCCCTGGTAGGTGAGGGGCTGTGGGAAGCCTTGGTATGGGAGGGACATCACCTGGGGTGGAAGAGCAGACCTGGACTGGGTGGGAGCAGGTGCCTCTGGGTCTGGAGGGTTGTTGATCCTCTGGAGCGTGGTGATCCTCTCCTTCACCACCTGGTACTGGGGATCCGCCATCTCCTTGAGGGTCTGGTTCACATAATTGAGGAAGGGCTTGGGGTTGGAGGAGGAGGATTCGATGGGGACCAGCTGAGAGAGGAAACCTATGCTGGTGCGGATGGTGTCCCTGATCTCCACCAGGACCTTGTGGCTCTGCCCCTCCTGCGGTCCGGCTCTCTGCCTTACTGTGGTGGCAGAGGTGTGGGTGGATGCGGCTTCGGCAACGGTGGACTCGATGTCTCCTTTCTCCAACCGCACCAGGGAGTTCTCATCGCTCTCCACCATGCTTTCAACACCTGCCTGGGGGTTCTCCGCCATGTCACGCTCCACAGATACCTGTATGGAGACAGGGACTGACTCTCGGCCACCAGAGGACTGGCTCCCAGCAGGCTGCCGGAGAGAGAGGGTAGAGATTTGGGCTCCTGGTGCTCCTTGGTGGCGGACCTCACCCTCCAGGAAGCTGCACTTGGCCATGACATAGTTCTCTCTGTCCGTCAGCTTAACCCTGGCCTGGCCAGATTTTTTGCAGTGCAGCTTCCCGTACCAGGTGTGCATGTGCTTCCACCAGCCGAGGAGCACCTCTGAAGTGTAGCCCATACTCTCCGCCCTCTCTCTCCAAACAGCCTGCTTCCGCTTGGTGTCCCTGTACAGCCGGTGTCCCTTCCGCCACAGATAGTCGTTCTCTCTCAGCCACTCCAGCACCTCATCCTCGTGCGCCTCCGTGATGTAGTACTGCCTCCTCTCCCGTTGTTGCATACGCCTCTTCCTCCCTTTGGCAGGACCAGATGGGCCCTCATCAGAGGGGCTTCCAGGTTGTAGGGGCTGCTCCTCCACACCAACAGCAGCAGCAGCAGCAGCAGCACCAACAGGATCATAATCAGCAGCAGCAGCAGCAGCAGCAGCATAATCACCAGCAGGATCATCATCAGCAGCAGCAGCAGCAAGACCAGGATAAGCAGCAGCAGAGTAAGCACCAGAAGCAGGGTCAGCAAGACCAGGAGCACGAGCAGAACGAGCAGGACCAGCAGGACCAGCAGGACCAGGAGCAGCTTCAGCAGAGTACACAGCAGAAGCACCACTGCCAGGAGCAGCTAGAGCAGAAGCTCCAGCACCAGAAGAGTGAGCCCAAGCAGCAGAAGCCCCAGCAGAAGATGAGTCAGGGACATGGGGTGGGAGGGTGGCCCTGTCCCTCTTTCCAGGGATGGCGGCAGGTTGCTGAGACTTTCGCTTCTTCCCCATGGTTGTGGGGTTGCTGGCTTGCAGGAAGGCTTGCAGGAAGGCTGGCAGGCACCAAGGCTGGCAGGAAGGCTGGCACCAAGGCTGGCAGGAAGCCTGGCAGGAAGCCTGGCAGGAAGCCTGTTAGGAAGGCTGGCAGGAAGGCTGGCAGGAAGGCAGGCACCAAGGCTGGCAGACAGACTGGCTGGCAGGGAGGTTGGAAGGCAGGCTGGCAGCAAGGCTGGCAGGGAGGCTGGAAGGCAGGCTGGCAGCAAGGCTGGCAGGGAGGCTGGAAGGCAGGCTGGCAGCAAGGCTGGAAGGGAGGCTGGAAGGCAGGCTGGCAGCAAGGCTGGCAGGGAGGCTGCCCAGGAGGCTGGGAGGCAGGCTGGGAGGGAGGCTTGCAGGCAGGCTGGCAGCAAGGCTTGCAGGCAGACATGCAGGCAAGAACTCGAGGTATCCAGCAGTAGGTCTTTCCTCGGAATGCTGGCCACGTGCGAGCTGCTTCCCTTTATATCTGGGGGGCTTGCGCAATGCATCCCCCCCACATGCACAATTAACGGTAGGCATCCGTTCGGCTTCCGCTGTGCATCCGCTAGGCTTCCGCTGTGTATCCGCTTCATCCGCTGTGCATCCGTTCTGCATCCGCTTTTTCCGTTCCATGTCCGCTTCGCTGAGGCCCCCCGGAAGCCTAGCGGATGCGCCATCCGCTTCCATCTGCTGGGCTTCCGTTCCGCATCCGTTTTGCATCTGCCCTGCGTCCTCCCCGCGGCCGTGTTGTCCGCTCCAATTATGCAAATTTTCGCCCCTTTTGAGCACGGATACAATGGATGTAACATTTTTCTCTTCCGTTGTGTCCTTTTTTCATCCGTTGGGCAGTGTGACACGGCCTTAAGATATGGCAGAAATGCCTCCTTTCTCAAGGATACATTCATGCCATGCAGGCCCAAACATTACCCATATTAGTTGGGTAAGTTTATGATGAGTTGCAAAGATGTTGCCAGAAGTGAAATAATGACATATAAAGATTTTGTAGCCCTCCAATGTTGTCTTCTTTATTTGAACCAATATGTACAGTCCAATAGTGATGTCTCTCTGAACACAGCAACAAATAACACAATAAACAGCAACTAACACTATATGTAACATAATGTGTCATCTGATAACATCTAAGATATCTCAACTTTTTTAGAGAGCTAAGAATTTGTAATAGTCTTTAAGTATAGGATGCCAATACAACCTCTGATTGTATTACTGAAAACATGCATTGCGCTTTACAGTGCTGAATTTGATATCAAATGTTGTAAGCTCAATTTAACTCAATAAACTCCATTCTTACAAGTTATCTAACAAAAAATATTCTGAAGAAAACCTACAATAACTCACACTTAATTTAAATTTGGAGCCCTAAAACATGCCTGAAAAAAATTATTTACAATCTACCACATGTAAGCTGTCTCCAATCTATTGACTGTGATGTATAACAGCAATTAAATTGGCTCACAAGAATTTTATCTAAACTTCTGCAGTTCCTGTTCAGCTCCTTACATCACCCTAATCTGTTTTTATTCAGAGAGAATGTATGAGAAATTAGGGCAAAAACTGAAGGGGGGGGGGAACCCTCTGAATATCCTTCTACAAATGTAATGCAACTGTTTGAAAATATGTCATCAACCTGTTTGAATCAGAGCCAGAAATCAGATCATTTTAATCTAATAATCTATGCCTTTAATAAGTAAGGCCAAATTGATTTTCTAAAATTAAGTGTTAGACTAGGGAAGTTAACTTATTAATACTCCATAATTCCCAGAACGTAGTAAAATAAACACAAATTGAGGGTTATCATAATGTAGGAACTGAACAATTTATATAAAGGCATTTTCTTTGCAGCTAAAGAAAAATACATACTATTATAATTTGCTGCTATCTCATGCAATTTCATGATCTATTTAACTGAATTACTTTGCATTCTTATGAGGAAAATACTGATAATTCAGGAGGAGACACTGAGCCTATCCACTACCATATTAGAAACCTATAATTTTCATCTGAAAAATGAGTGTACAGACTAGATAGAGTAGTACACAATAATATATATTTATTGAGTTTATCTTAAATGCCAGCATAAAAAGAAAGCAATTTAAGAGAGTTTTGACGATGATAGTGCTAAGGAAATTTAATATTTCTGCTTTGTCTATTTATTATGTGTATATTTATGCTAGTGTATATGTTTCAAAATATAGTTTATGCAATTTTTACTTCCTTAGTGATCTCAACATGAACAAATCTAATTTCTGTTCATGATTGCTGATGTGTTACCTTAATGAACAAGGGTGAATATGGCATAATTAACTAGTCCCTATTCAACATAACAACTGTGTTAGAAGTATAAGTTGATTTCTCTATCTTCTCTTCTGCCCTCTTTGGGAGGACATTGAAAGTTCCTATATAAAGTCTTCAGTAAATTGCATTTTCAAATTGTTGATTTGTCCAACCATTATCTGCTTACAAACTGGGGCATAGAAACAAGAGCAATTAGACTTATATATCACTTCACAGTGCTTTACAGCCTTCTCTAAGCGGTTTACAGAGTCAGCATATCGCCCCCAACAATCTGACTCTCTCAGATCATATTGACTTTATGAACTATTGCAACTCATAAGATCTACTGGGTATGGGCAGAGTTAGTCTGCAATATTGCATTCTAACCACTGCGCCGCTACAGCTCTTAACCAACAAGACCAACTCCTAACCATTTGAGTATAAGTTGTGGTCCTGCTTAAGCTAAAATTATTTTCCTGAAATGTATTATATCATTACTTACAGTATACAAGCATTTATACATGTAGTTCCAGAGGCAAGATAACTGGGAAACACTGAGTGGAATATCTAGTATATTCTTCCACTTCTTCAAAGTATAAAATTTAAGATGGCTAGAATACAGACCAGTGGGTAATGTTACATGAGACTATAGAAAGTACATTATTAAGATCCATTTGCAAAATCCATATTAAATCAATTACAGTTGAATCTCAGTTTTTATATGTAAAATGAGTCTGCATTCAATCATCTTGCATATTTTGTTTTCTTCAAGATGAATCACAAACCTTCTTGATCTATTCATTGCAGAAACAAGAGCTATACTTTTACATCTTGGGAAAGTGGAAAATAAGGCAATATTTCTTTAAAAAGCAATGTTTAATATCCTTTTCACAAACTACAGTACACAAGCTTCTCAATTTATGGGAGCACAAACAATGCACTTCTTTTTGACTTGTTAAAACAGCTAAGTCTTTTGCAAGATTTGCATGGCTACTTCAAAAGCTGTTGCAGGCTCTTAAGTAGTGGGTGCATACATGGCTTTTAAAACAGCTGCATGACAGAGTTACTTTAACAAGTCAGTAACTTGTTTATTATGGGTTATTTTCAGGTTAAATTGCACATACATTCCAGAAAGTGGGGGTTTTCTTGGTTACCCAGGAGCTTAAAAAGCTACTTTATTGAAGTGCATTGGTCCATCTAGCTCTATACTATTGAGAAGATGGTTAAAATCTTTCTAAAGATTCATGTAGCAGTCTTTCAGAGACTATTCATAAATCTTCAGCATGCACCATATATGTTGAATGGCTAATCTGTATCTCCTACAAAATATCCTATTTGCTTATCTAAAGGCCAGGTCACATCACCCGATGGATACAAAACGTATGTAAAAAGGACACAGTGGACGAGCAAATTTTCCATCCGTTGTTATCCGCTCTCAAAAGTGCCCCAAATTTGCATAAACAGAGAGGACAACAACGGATGGGGGGAGGACGTATCGCAGATGTAAAACGGATGCTCGACAGAAGCCTAGTGGATGAAAGCGGATGGAAGCGGATGGCATGTCCACAGGGCTTCCGGGGGAGCATAGCAAAGTGGACGCGTAGTGGAAAGAGCGGATGTGTAGCAGATGAAGAGGATGCAGAGTGGATGCGTAGTGGATGCAGAGCAGATGCATAGCAGATGACGCGGATGCCTAGCGGATGCCTAGCGGATGCCTAGCAGATGCCTAGTGGATCACTGTGCATGCGGGGAGGATGTATTGCGTCAACCCCATGGATATAAAAGGAGGCAGCTCGCAAGCAGGTCACCATTCAGAGGAAAGACCTGCTGCCAGAGACATCTTCATCAGAGACCATGGGGAAGAAGAGGAAGCCTGTGCCTACTCCTGCCAGCCCTGGAAAGAAGGACAGAACCACTATCACACCCCCTGGCGCTGACTCTGCTGCTGCTGCTGCTTCTGCTGGTGCTTCTGCTGGTGCTGCTGGTGCTTCTCCTGCTGCTGCTGGTGCTGCTGGTGGTGCTTCTGTTGCTGGTCCTGCTGCTGCTGGTGGTGCTGCTGCTACTGCTGCTGGTGCTGTGGTAGACCAGCCCCAAAGCCCTGAAAGCCCTGATGCTGAAGGCCCTGCCAGAGGAAAGAAGAGGCAAGGCAAGGAGAAGGAGAAGGAGAAGGGAGAGAGGAAGCAGTACTCCATTGCAGAGGAGCATGAGGAAGAGGTGCTGGAGTGGCTGAGGGAGAACGAGTATATGTGGAGGAAGGGCCACAGGCTCTATCGAGACACCAAGTGGAAGCAGGCGGCTTGGAGACAGAAGGAAGAGAGCCTGGACTACACTTCAGATGTCCTCCTCGGGTGGTGGAAGCATATGCACACCTGGTATGGGAAGCTGCACCTGAAGAAGTCTGGCCAGGCCGCGGTCAAGCTCACCGACCGGGAGACCTATGTCATGGCAAAGTGTAGCTTCCTGGAGGGTGAGGTCCACCACCAAGGAGCAGCCCCTCTGTCTACACTCACTCTCAGGCAGCCAGTCCTCTTCTGGCCAGGAGACAGCGACCGTGTCCGGGCAGGTGTCCACAGAGCGCCCTGCGACAGAGACCCCCCCGACAGCTACACACCCTATGCCAGAGGATGTGGAGGATTCTCTCACACACATGGAGCAAGAAGAAGCAGCGACCACCAGGGACCAACCCACACCCACCCTCAGCTCCACCTCCACAGAAAACAGGCAGAGAAGTAGACCAGAGGGACAGAGCCACACTGTCCTGCTGGAGATCAGGGACACCATCAAGACCAGCGCAGATCTCCTCTCTCAGCTGGTACACTTCGAGATTCCATCCTCAAACCGCAAGCCCTTCCTCACCTACGTGGACATGCCCAAGCCCCAGTACCAGGTGATGAAGGAGAGGATCACGGCGCTGCTGCACCACCCTCCAGGCCCAGCTGAACCTGTTCCCACCCACTCCAGGTCTGCTCCTCCACCCCAGGCAATGTCACAGCCTTTCCAAGGCTTTCAACAGCCCCTCACCTACCAAGGCTACAGCTACCAGGACTTCCCTCAACAGAGGCAGCCCTTCCCAGTCCAGGCATAGGTTCCTCGCACGCCACAGGTGCCACCGATGCCACTGATACCACCGATGCCACAGATGCCACAGATGCCACCGACGCCACAGATGCCACTGATGCCACCGATGTCACCGATGCCACCAACGCCACAGATGCCACCAATGCCACAGATGCCACTGATGCCACAAATGCCACAGATGCCACCAACGCCATAGATGTTTCCTCGCACACCACAGATGCCTCACCTCGCCCAGCTGCAGACCAGACATCCCCACTACACTCCTCCTTCCTCCACCCCACAGCCAAGCCTGGCCTCAGAACATCTTTCATCGGTCCTGTGCCTGACATCCCAGGTCCGGGATGAAGGGCCTCTCACTGGGCTGAGCCAGCTTTCTGAGAGCTTCCTGAACACACCATCTCCTGTTGTCCTCTTGGGGCCAGGCACCCCAATGGCGCCACAGACCAGCACTCCAGCCACTGCCACCTCCAGAGTCCCTGTCCCCTTTATACCTGAGACCATGGACATGCCTCAGAGTGACTGAGAACATTGCCAGAGACTGAGTTGTTACCTGTTGATTTTATCATTGCTTGGGACACTTTTCTTGGTTCTTTTTGCTTTTTAAATAAAGTCCTACACTTTACTTAACTGTTATTAACAAAGGTTATCTTTGCTTCACACACTTGGGTCATTTCTTTTACTTAATAAAGTCTTGGTGGAAAGTTTTAGAAAATGCTTAAGCCTTTGCATGCTTATGGGATGGGCAGGGATACCTGTGGGATGGGTAATAGCTGTGGGATGGGTAATAGCTGTGGGATAGATAAGCCTCCAGTGCAAGCATAGTGGGACTGTATGGTCCACCCTCCCAGGTGCCACACCTTTGGCCCTTTATTATCAATAACAATGTAAGCATTGATCCACACATTTGAACATAAACACAATTCTTTATTAAATGCCCTGTTCATTGTAGGGCCACTCAACATACATGGCCCAATTTCATCAGTGTGATGAGACAGGCTCAAGGAAGCATCCATTAAGCATCTACCATCCTGTTTTGCCACTCCACTGCTCCAGCTGGGGAGTTGCACCAGTGTTTCAGGAGGTTGCGCTGCTTCTTCCCTTCACATGAAGCTCTGTTGGGGCCTTGCACATACACAGTATCTATCAGGTTTCTCCCTTGCCTCCATTCACCAGGTTCCATATCCCCACTGCCTTGTTGGAGGTCCACGAGCCTGTTCTGCAACACTGGGTAGCGGGTGCGCATGAGATTGTGCAGGATGCAGCAAGCTTCCACGATCCTCCTCACGGTCTGTGGGTGATGCTGCATGGTGGTGAGAAGTACCTGGAACCTGTTGGCCAGGATGCCAAAGGCATTCTCCACCACCTGCCTTGCCCTGGATAGCCTGTAGTTGAAGATCCTCTTTTCATGGGTGAGGCATCTGGAAGTGTAGGGCTCCATGAGGTAGGTTCTGAGGGAGAAGGCGTCATCCCCCACAATGAAGTGGGGCACAACTTGTGTGTCATTGGGCAGGGGATCTGGATCTGGGAAGCCCATGATGAGGTTGCATTCCAGCCCCTCCTTGAGGTCACTGGCGTTGTATATCTGGGCATCTGAAGATGACCCGTTGCCTGAAGCATCGATGTACATGAACTTGTAGTCAGCATTGACCATGGCGAAGAGGATGATGCTGAAGAAGCCCTTGTAGTTGAAATAAGTGCACCCTGACTTGACTGGAGCTTTGCAGGCCACGTACTTCCCATCTATGGCTCCAACAGTGTGAGGGAAGTTCCACCTCTGATATCACTGTTTTGCAAGTTTCCTCCAGCCTTGTTCAGTGGAGGGACACTGGAGGAGCTCCTCCAGGTATTCTTCGATGATGGCCTGCACCACTTCTCTGACCACAATGCTGATGGTGTTGTGTGGCACCCTCCAGGCATACTGCATGTTTCTGTACATGGTCCCGGAGGCCAGGTGGCGCAGAGTGAGTGCCACCTTCAGTCCAGGGTCCAGGCTGGGATGGAAGTTGGTGCTCTGCTTGGTCAACCTTGGTCTCAGATGCTCCACAACTTCGTCAAACATGGCTGGCAGCATCCTCATGAAGTTCTGGAATGCACGAGGGTCTTCGTTCCTCAGCTCCACCATCAGCTTGTCATAGAGTCCAAACTCCGCTCTTCTCCCGATACATCGTCGGACCCAGACACTTCTTGGGCACCTCCTTTTCTTCCCGTAGAATAGGTGAAAGAGCCTGAAGAGGGCTTGGTTCTGGTGTTGAATGATGGCAGCTACTAAAAGGAGCGTGCGATGATCCATGGTGGAGAAGAATGGATGCTGTTGAAAAGCAAGAACAAGGCTGAAGAGGTCTGCACAGCAGGGCTGCTAGACTGAAAGTGAGATCCAGGTGATTTCCTCCCCCTTTTTATAGGAAATGTCGGTTTCCCACTAGGTGTCCTTCCACATACTCCAGGCATCCTCCAGACATCCTAAATATCTGAGATACGTCCCCTGTATGAACGTTTTTTTCTCTTTTAATGCTTTATATCCGAGCTGCATCTGCTTTCATCCTTTCTACGTCCGTGCTACTAACACTGTGTGTCCATTCCGTGTCCATTTCGCTTCCTCCCTGTGTCTGTTTTCCGCTGGAGCGGATTTGAGTTGCACGGATGTGCAGCGGATGCCTAGCGGATATAGCAGACGCGTAACGGATGACAACAGACGTATAACAGATGTTCCCTGTATGTGTAGCGGATGTATAATGGACGCATTGGATACTTCATCCGCTCAAAAAGTTTTGTGCAGCTCAAAACTTTTTGAGCGGATGAAATCACAGTAGATGGATGCTGGACGGATAGAGAGTATGAAAAACGTATGCAGTGAGTACACAACGGATGCATCGCGTTTTCCAACGGATGGCAAACTTTTTTGTCCATTTTACATTCTCTTTGCATCCATTGGTGCAGTGTGACATGGGCTTTAAGAAACATAGACACAAGCAGTGCAAGCATAGTATATAAATATAATGGTAGGACAAATAATTATTTGACAAGATAATTATTAAAACCTTAACAGACGATACAATCTAAAATAATTTTCTCCCCATCAAAGGAACCCAGCACTATTATTAATAAACAACTGCTCCCAGGACTTCTGGGTGAAAAAAAACTTGGTGAATTAGATGCTTCCAAATAAGCAGAAATGACAATGAGATGATTGATGGACTGGTTGGCAAGCTCATTTCAAGAGAGCCCTTCTGGATAAGGAGAGGATGGGATTGCTCCTTTGTGATGCAGATGGTTGCTCCTCATAAGGAGAACACAGGACAACAGACAACATGCGGGTTGAGCTCTAGCACATGACGAAAGCCATCAAACTCTCAACACTGGTGGAGTCTTTAAGGATACTAAATTTGTCTTTTTTCCCACTTTTAAACACTTTTGGATTTAAAATTATTTTAAAGTTAAAAAAGGTCTTACAAATAAGTCTGAAAAATCTATCTGATGAGTAAAACTTTATCCCAAAATAGAAGAAAAAGAATAACTTACAGTTTAAAGAATTCAAGAACATAAAATAAATGACAAAAAGCTAAATAAGAATTTAACCCAAGAACATTTTAAATGGGTTAAAGGACTAGTTCAATTTGGAATATATTTTTTGTAAGAGCTTTGAAAATTGGAATAAAGAAGCAATTTTCATGGGAATGAGAACTGTTTAGTCTACAAGGAAAGAGATTATTGGTGGAAAGTTCAAAATAAAGAAACTTGAGATTTTGTGAATACAGAAATGAGACATTAGAGGGGACTAAAGTTTCAGGCAGAAACTTGCAGAATGAGGTAAAAATGTGACATTGGAGACATTTCAAAGGATCTTTGAAGACCTGGGAGATAAAATTATAACTAAATTGACAGCAACAATTTCTACACCTGCCAATATATTTTTTGAACATTTTAAAGAAAAAGTCAAATATGTAAAAGATGTGGAAGAGCAAATCCCAAACAATGTAGAAATATTGGGAAACGGTGAAATTGTGGATTATAAAATAGAGATTATTGTTATAGTGGAAATACAAATGACAAATCAAGAGTGGAAAAATTATCTGGACAAGGACTTATTGGATTTACAAAAAACATTTTTTGAATAAATCTTTGAATTAGGAGAATGAAAGTTTGAAAGTAAATTTAACCCCATAACAGAAACTTGATTAATTAAAGATTAAGACTGGTAGAAGCAAAAAGAAGGCATATTAATTTGATCTATTTCTTCAGATTTAAAAAAAGAATTATCTTTACAGAATGCTGGAAATCTTTTTTGGATTTCTGCTGATACCATGATAGGTCTGACAATTGGATTTCTGATTGGATAAAGTGGATGATGGAGGGAGGGAAGTTATGGGAAGAAGTGAATTATGTACTGTAATGTAACCACATAGGAATAGTTTTTATTCTTTTCTTTATTTTTGAGTTTTGTTTGTATTATCTTTGAGTAACGCAAGCTTCAATTAAAAAAAATCAATAAATGTTTTTTTTTAATTAAAAAGAGATGAACAACTGCTTCTACTTCACAGTCATAATCAGCATTATGAACTGATGCTTATCAAATGCCTAATTCTTACAATACCTATAAGAGTTAAGAAAAAACAGTATGGTAAGATAAAAATTAAGTGCTATTTGTGTGTGCCATGATGCCTCCATGTCTGATTTAAGTGCAGAGGAAGCTGTGTTTTTAAAAGGATGACAACTGCTAAGTAATGGTCTCACAAAACATGCATGCTTCCATGGGTTCTTTTCTCATTCTTTGACATGTGGTCCAGGCACCTTGGTCCAGAAGGTGAACCTGGTATCTTAGCCATAAAGTTTAGCACCCTCCTCTTTACTCAGCAGAATTTGTCATTCTACCCATCCATCTGAATTTTTAATAATGAATTATTCATTATGGAGTACAATTATCTCACTCTATTTTCCTCGATGCTCTTCACAAGGGAATATTAAGATACCTCTCTGCACATTTTATGACTCCTTTCAATCTTGTAGTAACAGAAGTATTCATTTCTGAGGAGAATGAAACATTTGGTATCTACATGCTACCTGTTGCAATCTTTTAAAAGCCTTCTGATATTTTTGTCTTGAAGCACTAAAAGCCTTCAGCTAGCCTAAAGCTTATATGGCTTTGGAGGAGGTGGGGGAATAATTGAAAGAACAATAACCAATTGTTTCCCACCCACCCCCCATCTTTTCCGATAAGTCAGCCTGTAACCTGGCTAGGCATCTTGTAATTTAGTCCACTGAAAATCACTGGGACTTTAACTGAGCCCTATTTGCTGCTGCAGCTTTTCACATTGCAGATGGAAGATTTCATGTTTTTGTGCTTCCCCTGAGGGAAGGAGCTTGTGCACACAGAAAGCAAGAACATCCAAGGGAAGATTTGCCTCAGCTCTGAAGCTTCCATTATATGTCATTCTGTTATTGAAGGTTTTCTGTGGACACATTCTCATAGCAAACTAGCCCATGCAATTGTCTTGCTAATCATATCCTTGTGATCTTTCTCTCATTCATTCCCAGCCCATCATGGAGAGCAGCAGAAATCCATCTTTCACTGTTCCAGTTTTAGAATAGTGTTGTTTTCTTTGTCATGAGAAAAGTACATCTTTCCTTTGTCCTTACCACTTTCTATAAAGGGACAATTGAGAGCATTCTGTCAAATTACATTTCTGTCTGGTGGGGAGCATTATTGCTTTAGACAGGAAAGCAGCGCAGAGAGTGGTGAGGATGGCAGAAAAGTTTATTGGTGGTTCACTTCCTTCTATTCAGGACACAGGACATAAGCAGTGGTGGGATTGGAATAATTTAGCAACTAGTTTTCTGGCTGGGTAGGCATAGCTGGTTGGCTCATGTGACTGGGTGGGTAACATTACTCATCACACTGATCCCCCCCTCCCAGCCACTCACTAATTCCACCACTGGATAGCCCTGCCCCCACCCATTTTTTGGCTGTTTTTTGGGTGTTTTCAGGCCATTTTCAGGCTGTTTTTGGCCTGTTTTCAGGCCCAAAAATGGCCTGGAAAACAGGCCAAAAAACAAGCAGGGGTGGGGCCAGTTCACCAAACTGAGAAGAATCTTAACTCCTGGTTTGCCTGAACAGTGAGAACTGGCAGCAGCCCACCTCTGCGTATAAGCGATGCTTGAGAAGAACCCACAGGATTATCTGGGAGGCTACATATCCTCTTCATGGCCTGTTTTCCTTGTAACCTTCTGGGAGGAGGCTTTGTGGTAACCGAACAGAATATCCAGATTCAGCCACAGTTTTGTCCCATGAATATCAATCTTTTGGGCTCTCAAGTTTCCTCTTTCCGCTATGTATTCAAAATGGACAGTGTATTCAAAATGGACAGTGGTGGTGGTGGTGTTTGTGGGTGTGTATGTATACATACACATACATGTACACACACACACACACACATATGTATATATGTGTGTGTATGTGTGTACATGTGTATGTTTGTGTATATATAGCGTATATAGCATGTGTATATGTATGCAAGTAGTATACATTATTTCTTTTGAAGTAGAGCTGGAGAAGCTTCTTGGATAAGAAGTGAGACATCTTCAAAGAAAAACCAGAAAGCCCAGTTGCCTCTTGAAAACGCACCTTTGGGACAACCATGACCTGGATGACTGAGAAGCTCCATAGACGTTTTGCTACTCAAGCAACTTGTAAGGAGGACTGCCCTTCTAGTTAAAAAATCTACAGTGGTTAGAATGCAGTACTGAAGGCTACTTCTGCTGCCTGCTGGCTGCCTGCAATTTGGCAGTTCAAATGTCACCAGGCTCAAGGTTGACTCAACCTTCCATCCTTTCACGGTCAGTAAGATGAGGACCCATATTGTTAGGGACAATATGCTGACTCTGTAAACTGCTTATCGAGGGCTGTAAAGCTCTGTGAAGCATTATATAAATCTAAGTGCTATTGCTATTATGATTCAGGATTTGAAAGAAATCAGAGGGTGCAGTAAAACAATATCATCCCAAAATGACTTTAGATAAAGAACAGTCATAGCTAATATAAGCTAATGTGCCCATCACACACACACACACACACACACACAGAGTATCCATACATAAGTAATAATAGCTTTATCATAAGTCATTCAAATGACATAAAAGACAGCATAGGATTTTGAGGTTTTCAGGTAAGAAAAAGAGGTTAGGAAAAGCAGGGAGTTTATAGGCTAGAATAGGAAGTTAAAATACATCCCAGAAGAAAGCAAAGGCAAATCATTTCTGTATTCAGCTGAGAAAACTACATGGACAGATATCGAGGGAAATGCTCAGCAGTAAATTTGACTTCTATGGATGAAAAGCAATGGGGGGAAAAATACAATGTTGGCCCAGATGCAGTGAGAATAAAGTGGCAATGGATCTCAAAGGAATAGCCGCCTCAAGTCTCTCAAAGTCTTTAAAAGCCTGTAATGTTGCATACAGATGACAATACTTTCTGTTTAGACTGTATGTTTATTAGATTTGAGCTGTCGCTTCTAACGAATAAAACACTGATGAACTGGCATGATTCCTACATCTGGCAACCCTTGTTTCATCCGCATTTCAAAATCTATTTTGAATCACTTTATGTTTGAGAGCGTACTTTACTTTTTGTTAAATAATATGTTAGAGGAGCGCTATTAATTCCTGTGGAAATACTGGATTCTTTCAGAAAGCTAGCATCTGGATCTGAATCAGATGAACTTCAAAGAGACGCTACATGAACAATTCTTCTTTGAAGTATACTTAGAAGCACTCTCATGGTTAGGAATCCAAAGCAGCCTCTGACTTTGCTGTTCTTGGAAAAATCCCAGTCAGAATGCCTTTGAAAAAACAGAGAAAAAGAGAGAGAGGAGAGAGGGAGAGAGAGAAAGAGAGACTTTCATTTTAGAAAACTGGTGTCTGGATCAGCTGTACTTCAAAAGAGAATGTCTTGTGCAGACTTTTTTTTCCCCTTTGGCTTTGAAGTATGGCTAATTCAGATGCTGACATTAAAAAGGGAAGGAGGGGAGGAGAAAAGAAGGTCACCCAATCGTAGCCGACCTTATTTTGCTTTCTCATTTTCTATCTCATGGTGTACAAAAGTTGTGGGGGAGGAGGAGGTATGTTTAAGTAGTTATGGATACCTGTTACAGTTAAATAATAACTGTTACTGTATAATGATATATTCATGTTTTATAATTAATAATTGGTCATCATTTCATATGACAACATCTAGTACAAGACATTTTGTGGTGACCTAGACTGAGCAGTCTCAGTTTCAAGGAATTTGTAAGGAAAATAGTAGAAACAATAATACATGTTGAAAGAATATGTGGTTCTTTCTATTCAAAATTCCCAAAGTATGCCCTATAAATAGTCAAACTAAACCTTCAGCTTGAGGGATGAGAAAGATGCAGTAGCCTAACATGTGAAAGCATCACATCACAAAGGTCTTGTACTTCCTAGAAAGGTGAATCTGGAGTAGTGACACATTCCCCAGGCATTAGAGGGAAGTACACCCATTTCTGGTGGCAGTGTAAACTTTTGCATAGCTGTGTATAGTAAAGGAGAAAACAAAGGGATTTTCAATGAGATAGAGGATGTGATCTCTTTTGGCTTTCCTAATTAATGTTACACCAAGATTAACATCAGATCAACAGTCAAGAAGTAAATAATACTGCAATCAAAGAACTGCCAAACAAGCCAACTGTAAACAAGCCAATCAAAGGACCCAAAGACCACCTCCACCAACACTGGCAGGGCAAGCCACTAGATTATAAAATGAGAACAAACCTCCCTCCTTTCCAGCACCAGTGATGGAACCTAGTTTGGTTGATGAAATATCTGTTAGTAAACAACCAAGGTTAGAGAGCACCAATGATCCCTAAGCTTCTGTTCTCAGATGGACCAGAAGAAACAATCAATATCACTGGGCTTGAAAGAAACTTTCTTGCCTGTCCAGTCAGTGTCTACAGAACAAGTTGAGGAGTGTGATCCTTTTTTGGTCTCTGTTGTGCTCACATGCATGTGCACACAACTTTTTTTCTGTGCAAAAAGCTGCATGTTCTGGCCCAGTCTCTGAAGAAAATTTAGATTCTTTGGAATAAAAATGGAAGCCTTGATTTGTCACTTTTGGGATGTGGCTGATTCAAAATAATAACTCTCAGCAGCATCTGGCCAGCTAAGCAGAATAGACTTGTATAATATTTGAATGGGAGACCACTAGGGCTGTGGGCTAGCCTGGAAAATTGGGGGGGGGGGGGAATGGAAAAAGGGAACGTCGAACCACTTATCTAATGTTGCTAAGAAAACTACATGGTAGTTATGAAGTTACCAGGATCCAGGCTCAGTCTGACCAGTTTACTTCATTATAACACATATATATTAATATTTGAAGTGAATTTTCTGGGCTTCAGTTCTACTGATCTCTGATATTTCAAACTCCAATTCAAGGCAATATCTTGACTAGGAAAATGGAGTTGCTTAGCTCCTAAACCACATATCTCGACATCAAAGCAAGCCAGCTTGACTGAGCCATCTGCTATAATGCAAGGGAAAGGAGCCTCTGAGCACATGCAGCCATGTAGAGAAACCCCTCCAAGTAAGGGGCCGCTTTGATCAGTGCATCACTTTGATCAAAATCTTGCTGAAGCAAAGTTCCCCCTTTCAAAACTCCACACAGCTCTCTCCGCACTCCCTTCGCATGCAGCTTGGAAGAAGAATTCCAGGGCATCTCTAAAGTTGTTATTTGCAGTTGTATAGATGACTGCGAGGGGGGGAGGCCTCATTATTAGAATACACGTGATGTATCTTCCATGACTTGCTTGTTCATTTCACAAATCACAAAGTCTCTTCCCCTTGGAGATTGACATCTGGTAGAAAGCTCTTAATTAGAATACCGTATCCCTAGGTTGCAGTTCTAGTGCTGAATATGCAGTGCGGGGAAGATCCAGAGGACTCAGTTGACATTACAAGGAAATAGCAAATCTCTGCTAGTGCAGAACAAAGAAAATCAAGATGGGGATTTGGATTTTGAATGAAAGTTTGTCAGTTCTGCTAGTTGTAAGTATTTCATAATCAAGCTACTGATTCTGATAAATCACTGGTGTCTGGAGGGGAATTTTTGATAAAGCAGGCTGTTCTCTTGTTTTTTCACATAGCATTTGTGAATTTCTCAAAGCACTAAGGAAGACATTTCTAAACCAACAGGCTGAAATAAATACTTGAAATCAACTAGTGAAAACTTTTCTGTTCTAGTTATTGTGGTTGGGGATGAACTTCTATTTGTTCATTGACACATTCTTCTGGTATGAATCTGAGGACGCCTACCTCTACACACGTGTCATGTTGGGTGTGAGTAAACTTCTTCTAAAATACCTTCTGGATCTTTTACTTAGCTCTCCATCTATTTTGTTATGCCAACCTGTCCCAATCCCCCTCACTTACCCAAATTTCTACTACAGCTTTGCTTCTATATGCACCTATCTCTTTACCTAGACCAATGTGTCTCAAACTTGGCAACTTTGTTTGTCCATTTTTCTGCATGCTGGTTGAGGACTTTTCAAAGTTGAAGTCCACACATACTTTAAAGTTGTCAAAGCTGAGAAACAGCGGGCTAGACTTATCCAAATAATTGTCTTAAGGAAATTTATTTCAAAATTATTTCCCTTTTTTGCATCTGTGGCATTTTAAAAATACACAGTTTCTAATGGCTCATGAAATGCATCTTAGAAGGTGTGGGGTGAGAAAAAATTCTATCCATTATTTACAAACTCTTCATTCCCTGTCTCAATACTTCTTAAACAAACCTTCCCTGTTGCCTTCTTCCTTTGTTGCAGAGGCTACTTATTCTGTCTTCGTAATCGCAGAAATAGATTTTCTCTGTAGTTATTTGTTCCCAGTGTGATACCTTTTGGTCTTCCAACAATACCAGTAAATATCTCCACCTTGCTCCTGGTTGCCCTCTTCCTTTCTTTTTTTTATAACTTAGAGCCTTGTCCAGAGAGCTAGGTAGGCCTTCACACAATGTTGCTAAAGTCAGATTATTTGTTTGACCATCATAATCATAATGTATTGCCTTATTTGATATCTCTGAACTTAGCTGCCACGTCTTAAGATCAGAAACGTGACTGCAAGATATTTTGCTGATAAAAATAATTGATCAACCTTTAAAAAAAAAGTTTGCTGTGCTGAACATTTTTGTCTCTTTCTTTTACTGTAGACCATATCAATCATTTCATCCAAGGTCAGCTTAGGAATTAAACCTTCAGAAATAAACAAAAAGAGATTTGATTGTTTTAGCATGTGAAATTTTTAGTTTCACCTTAACAGTTTTGTTTTTTTGTCCCTAGTCTGCACTTGCATGGGCAAGAGCTTCTGCTGCTTGCCTCAACTTCAACTGCTTGCTGATCCTCCTGCCAGTCAGCAGGAATCTCATCTCCTTCCTACGGGGAAGTTTTGTAAGTAATATCTACGGAGATTCTCAATCATCCACAGGTGCTTTTTCAAGAGGCAACTTTCTTGTTTTTCTTTGAAGATATTTTGTTTCTCATCCATGAGCTAAAAAAGCTTTTTGGATGAAAAGTGAAACTTCTTCAAAGGAAAACAAGAAAGTCCAGTTGCCTCTTTGGGAAAGAAAACACCTTTGGGACTTTTGTAAATAATGTTTAGTGATAGCAGTAATCCATCCATTGTCTTTTTAACTCTTATTGGTTCAACGTTTTAGTATACTTTCAGATTGTGTACTAGAAATCCCCCTTCTTCTTCAAGAAGGAGATAATCTGTAAGATTTAGTTGTAAATGGATAACATTGGTAAGTAGATTGTAAAAAAAACATTGGTCTTTTAGTGGAATGTAAGGAATAAATGCAATAAGTAAAAGTTTATCGAAACGCATTAAATGAGTTGATGCATAATACTGGCTTAGTCCAGAGGGCATGTTTCAGCTGTATGGCAACTTCCCATATTCACAAAACAGTGTTTTGAATCATAAAGTAAATATTATGAAGTTACAAGAGGGAAAAGAACCGGTAAAAATTATATCTCACTTCTTTCATAGTTACCTTTAGATCTTAATTTGTTCTATGGAAGGAAGAAACCCTTGCATTGTTGGAAAGACAAGTCTGGATAGACTTTGATTAACATAGTAGTACAAAATAACTTGCTTGTTGATGGAATGAAACAAGGAAAAAAAGATGCATGAATGCATCTGTTAGATATGATTATTATCACTTTTCATTATGGAAAAGAGCCAATCCACCAGGCAAGAGTCACAGGGAAATTATCCATTGTGATTTTTATCTTGTCTCAGTTTATTGTTTCATTGTACTTTATAACATTCATCAATGTGAAGCCTGAAATAGGGTGATCTTGCACAAATGAATAATGACCATGTGGACTTGTTTGCACCATATCTTCAACCTAGTTAACTGTTGTGGTTCAAAACAAAAGACTGCGGTGCTCAGGATTTAAGGCAATTGTATAGCAGAGAATTCACAAAACCATTCCCTATTATCATTCACATAATTCTTTGGAAAAAGCTGTGATCCCTATTTCAAACTGGTTAAACAATGTAATGCAGAAACTGCATATTTGCCAGTAAAATGCAAGCGCTAATTGTGAAATGGAGGAGTTCTGGGAGGGAAAAATCTGCAGATAGGAAATTATTTAAGACATTTAGAAATAAAATGGACTGCTAAAAAGATAGCCTTTTGTAACACAACTGTACAATAATTATATTTGTCTGCCTTGTGAAGCCATATAAAAGTAGCAATTTTATATGGCTCTTTTTGTGCTTTTAAAAATATGTTTTAAAGAAAAACAGCTGTAACTTATATCAATTAAATGTATGGTATAAGCTTTTTTCCATACTAGAAAGGCTTATAATTGTACAAAACAATTTTAACCAACAAAACTGTTGCATTTCCAGTATGCAAACAAGATATATTTTGGTGGTGCAACTAAAAGACTAACTGAATATTCAATCTCTAGACTACATTCAAATATAAAATATAATAAGCTGTATATTAGCATTTATCTAAGAAGTGAACTTTGTTAATCAGTGGACTTTTCTTTCTCTTTACTCTGTATTTTTGAAAGGGTTGTACATTTTTGTTTCCATTTTTATCAGCTGCAGATTACAAAAAGAAAAAAAAAGGATAAACTGTGATTTATTCACGTTTACAGTTCCTGACCAAGTCAACTTCATATTATGGATTATGTACTTTGCTTAAATAACTGTGTGAACAGAAACTCTACTTTAGATTGAAAAATCTATGATCTCATTCCTTCTTATGTATTATGGGAGGGAGGAGAGAAATGAATATCACAGTTACTAAATTCAAGCTCAGAGTCATATAAATGAAATAAACATAATTTAAAATACCTCTTTGTTTTCATTAAGTGTTGCAGAACAATACTGAGGAGACAATTGGATAAAAACATCACATTTCACAAGATGATTGCTTATGGGGTAGCTGTAAATGCAAGTAAGTTTGAAAACATTTTGCCTTGCTTCTATCTGGGATCAAACAAATTCAGCATATTAGCTGCATGCTTGAGTAATTTCACATACCTCCCAATGCTCAATTATTGTGGATCGGTGAAAGTTAACTTTGGAGAAAAAAAAACCCTTAAATTAAATTGCCATCCCTGGAGTTAGAATTCAGGATTTCCTATGGCAATGACTTAGGTTGTGACCATTTGTGAAGCCTCACCTGGCTTTAATGGAGTTGGAATTAATACAATTACTTTGAAAATGGGAATCCCATACAACCCTTATTTCCACCATTCTTTTACATTTCTATTTCTAGCTTTAATTGAAATAGGAATATTTGTGCTTTTTGTATGCTATACATGTAGATTTTACTATATTTTCCAGCAGAAAGACAAGTTTATTGTAAATACAGCACAACAAAAATATCATACCACAGAGACAATGCAAGCATAAAAGGACATTGTCTTGTCTAATATTCTGGTATTATAGCCATGACCAACCAAGTATATTTAGGAAACTCACAAATATAGACAGGAGGACAATAGTCTTCAATGATTGTTTCCTAGCAGCTATTTAAGATATATAGTCACTCGTTGTTTAGTGACTACCTTGGTTGGCAACCGTTTGCAAACATGATGGTAATAAAAGGTGTCAAGCCCCTGGTGGAGACTGACTCTGAGGGAGAGAAGGAACAGCTGGCAGGGAGTAGAAGTGTGGCTCCAGAAGTTATGGAGGAGGCTGGGGAAGGGCAGAGGCCGGCTGAGCAGTCGGAGGAGGACCCAGGTCCATCCCCTATCCATCCTAGGACACGCAGGGGTGGGAGGATAAGGGAAAGACGTGGTCTACTCTGGAGGAAAGGGCCTTGATTCTCTTCATGGGATTCAGTATGAGAACTGCATAAAAGTTTGGACTTGCGTGCTAGCAAACACTACAAACAAAGAGTGCTTTATTCCTGGATGAGGTTTATCTTGGTTGGCATTCTTCCAACAAACTATACCTGGTTATCTTCTTGAAG
The DNA here is from genome assembly GCA_015471245.1 of Laticauda colubrina. Lineage (NCBI taxonomy): Eukaryota > Metazoa > Chordata > Lepidosauria > Squamata > Elapidae > Laticauda > Laticauda colubrina. Next base: position 3,750,304 of record BLBF01000063.1, read on the forward strand.
TTTTTAATTAATTATCCTGGTCTGTTGTGGAACTTTCTTCAGTGCGGTTTGTTTTTGGTTTTTTTATTGTTTTGTTATCTGATCTTTGAGTTGGACTGTATTTCTTTCATTTGGAATGTTATTTTGGAAAGGGTTTAATCTCCAACTGTGAACAATTGAACAGTGAAGCCAAGTTGAAGGCATTAAAGAACATTTATTTACGTTTTGGTTTTTGTTACATTTGTGGGACATTCCAGATCATCACAAAAGGTAAATGTTCCCCTTTCACATACGTGCTAGTTGTTTCTGGCTCTAGGAGGTGATGCTCATCTCCATTACAAAGCTAAAGAGCCAGTGCTATCTGAAGACTTCTCCGTGGTCATGTGGCCAGCATGACTAAATGCCAAAGGCGCACTGAAAGGTGTTATCTTCCCACCAAAGTGGTCCCTATTCTTCTACTTGCATTTACATGGTTTCGAACTGCTAGTTGGCAGAAGTTGGGACAAGTAATGGGAGCTCACTCCATTACACAGTATCAGGGATTCGAACCATTGAACTGCCGACCTTTCTGATCAACTAGCTCAAATCTTAGCCACTGAGCCACCACATCCCTGTATGATAGTAATAAATGGTAACTAAAAAAAAATTCAACCAAATTTCATATCCCTGATAACAATGTACACCTGAGTGAGAATAACACAGGTATAGCTGTATGAGATAACTGTATCTGAATGAGCAGCAAGTGGTTTTCTCTCTCTCTCTCTCTCTCTCTCTCTCTCTCTCTCTCTCTCTCTCTCTCT
>BLBF01000063.1:3751092-3768058 GCA_015471245.1 Laticauda colubrina
TCTCTCTCTCTCTCTCTCTCTCTCTCTCTCTCTCTCTCTCTCTCTCTTTCTCTCTCTCTTTCCCTCTCTCTCATGTTCATTAGCACCTTGCTTAATGACCTCGTTGATAGAATTAAATGAAGAAGTTGTGTTGTCCGTGTCTTAAGTAAAAGTAGATTGTACTTTGGCTAAAAGCCATTGATAAGCCAGTCCTCCTTGATTTTGTCCAGAATTTTTACAGCCATCTAAATTGGTGGTTATCTGCACCTGCTGACACCACCATCCTGAATAAATCATACAATATATTACAAATATCAAGTCTTTTCTTTGATCAGTTCTGGATCATTTGCATTCAGTTTCAGTTAATAATGCCTAATTCTAACATTGTAAAAATGTTAAGGAAAAATATTCTTTCTATCCCCATCTTCTGTGCCTGACATGCATTAATTTATCTCTACTTTGCTTACCCTTACTCTCTTTGTTCACAGCTCATAGGAACATTTAAACAATAAGATGAATGTTTCAGTCATTTTACTAAGCAGGTGCTGATGTTTCTTGAATCTAATAAGGCATAATTCCTGCCAGAATCAATGAGCTGAATTTTTGTTCTTTGTTTTGCCGAAAACCTCAAAAGAGTATGGAATTCAGAATATGCCACAAAGCGATACGATGAGATGCTTCTTTATCATGGACAGCAATTTATCAATTTGCTTTCATCGGTATGAATACATTCCTGAAAAATGTGCACACATTTCTTTTTCTTAATTAAGAAGTCATTCCAGGAATAGAAATCCATTAATTTGACTTATTTTATTTTTCTCATGTAACAAAGTAAAAGTGCACCAAACTATGTTGGCTGTGCTTTCCAACGTAAGTTTAAGAGGTTAGGTTAAGAAGTTATTCATAAAGTGGGAATTCATTTCAGTATGTATCACATCTTTTGTGTGTGTAAGTAAAGATTGATATATGGAATAACCCATTTCTATTTTAAAATCTTGCCTGAGGTATATCCCAGAGAAATGGAAGAAAGAGTCCATAGAAAGGTGTCTGCACCCTTATTTACCAATAATTTTAAATTAAAGCTTTTAGAACCCAAATACCAGGGTTGACATGCTCTGGATCCCATCAGTAAAAGAATGTCATGTTATGGCAACTAGGAGACATGGTGGATGTTTGGAGAACTATCCCTCCTGATACCATATGGCTATGATCTGAGAAAGGTCTTAAAAACCTGGCTCATTCTAGAGGCTCATCCTTTCCATTTTAATCACCAGTAAAACTGCAGAGGTTGTGGCATTTCGACCACTCTAAAACATCATGGACAGGGAAAGGATGTCGCATGAGAAAGTGGTGTCAACAGAGCTATCAAAGCACTGCTTCAAAAGACAGAAGGGTAGAACTAGAATGTGAAAATCTAGAAAGTTCCAAGATTTGAATCTTCTAGCCTTCTATCTATGAGTTCCTCCTATTTACAACAATGTACAAGTACTCCTCAAATTATGACCATTGTTTTGCTTAACGATCACTACAAAAAAAGATTGTAAAATCAGGTCAGACACCTTGGTGACCCATTTTATGACTGTCATGATTTACAACTTTGATAGGTAGGTTCCATTATGATCCATAAATTGATGTCTGCCTGTAATGTTAGCAAGTGATTGATTATATGGGGAATAGTAAAGTAGTTAGTTAGAAAGTGACAAATCAGTCTAACTATTATCCAAGACCCACATGTTGTAATTCCTATTCTTTCTCTCTCAAATGCTAATTATATGACAGTTGTTTGTGTTTTATCAAGGATAACATAAAGTAATATAAAATAACAAAACTTAACTCTTGCTTCATTCTTTCTTTGCTTACTGATCAGACAGCTAATGACTTGTAATTGCAGCTTATATAAAATATCTCTATAATAATAAATTATAAAAGTAGCTAGACTCAAAATAATAACAGTATTGGTGAATGTTTTCCCTTCTGGCAAATAATATGCTGAAGCTGGAAAATAGCATAGCCAAAGAAATAACCTTGCCTATCATGACTGTCATGTGTATTTCCTTGGATAGATAGATAGAGGGAGGGAGTGAAGGAGGGAGGGAGGGAGAGGGAGAGGGAGAAAGAGAGAGAGAGAGAGAGGGAGGGAGGGAGGGAGGGAGGGAGAGAGAGAGAGAGAGAGAGAGAGAGAGAGAATCAAGGCAATACCATTTGGAAGAAGAGATGTAATAGAAGCAGGATAGAGATTGACATTAGGAATAGGAAAAATCATGGTGGTATTTTGCATTGCAAAGATAAATGAATAATGCTTCCATTCAGCAATGCCAAATAAACCTATGTGTTGTCTCTCAGTCAAGGCAAGAAAACTTTATCAGATGTACTGATTGACTATGACAGGAAGAGGGTACCTCCTAAACTGATGTCTGGCTTGTTCCAGTAATAATACATCATAATCTTTACTTTCTGAAATCTATTTTCATAGCTATTCACATCATTGCACATTTGGTCAATATAGAACAATTTCATCTCAGCCATTCAAAACAAGCAGGAGACTTGAGGAAGAAACTGTCTGGCATTGGTGGGAACCCAAATGAAAGCTACCTGAACCCCATCAGAAGCTATGACACAGTAGGTTCATTTTGATGTTGGTCTTGTGGTTGGTTGGCTAGCTTTCATTCATCTGAAAGTTTCCTATACTCAGAAAACACAGTCCAACTCACATCCTAAATTAACAAACAAATGCTGGGAGCAGAGAAATGGAAAAGAATACATAAAAAGGGGAATCAAGTAGGGTCATTTTGTAGGAATACAGTAATCAATCATTCATAAAAATACCAAAATAAAAGACTTTGAATTGCCACTGATGTTAGTTGTTCATAATTCCTATACCATATTCTCTTGAAGCCCATGGTGACATATATTTGATGTGAGATGGAGAAGGGGAGAGAGATGATGATACCATAACAGTCTTCATGTTCAACAATCATTTGTCATTGTTCTAAAACCAGTACAAATGTACAATTATTATTGCCAATAAAATAGTTTAGGTTGTCATCTTAAATTCATTTACCAGTGCATAAGTTCCAATGGGTAGCCACATATTTTAAACAATTAAATATTCATTTATATTAACTACAAGATTTGTCCTTATTAAGATGGCTATTGAAAATAGGTTGTGTTTCAGATGAATCCGATCACTATACAGCATCGCCAAAGAAACATTGATGAAATTCTGCAAATGTTACAGAAAGACATACTTCCTTCTGGCATATTCTATATTCCTCCTTCTGGAGGAATATAGAATCACATATATTACCTTTATTTATACTTATTCCTTTATTTGATAATGCTATGCTTTCCCCCTCATTAGTGTCTGCTTCATTAAATCTTGTTTGAATCATGTATTTTCTTCAGAATACCTAAGTATAGTATAACAGGAACTGCTAAGACAGTCTTGCTTCCTCTTATCATTTCACAGATATACAGAAATTGCACCTCTTGCTACTGATAGATTTTTTACTATCAAATAGAATATAGGTTTTAATATTAATGCCCCGGGCCTGATCTTAAAATTTTTTAAATTAAATTAATATTTTTATTACACTATTAATCCAATATTCCTATAAACCATTTTCCCTGTAGAATACATTAGCTGAAATCCTGAGAAGCATAGCTGGAGTGACAGGACTCCTAATCACTGTGTCGCTAATTCTGATAATGACCTCATCTACTGAAACCATCAGAAGATCCTTCTATGAGGTGTTCTGGTATACCCATCACCTATTCATTGTTTTCTTCGCTGGCCTGGTAGTTCATGGTATGGGGTAAGTATGTACACACACACACACACACACACACACACACACACATATTTGTCACACAGCAAAATATTACTTTGAATGTCCAAATTACAAGGTGACCAGCTGGGGGTTATAAACTAATTCTGAGATCAAACCTCAATGTAAACCAGGACAGCCATCAATCTCAGCTCTCTTTTCTTCTGAAACTTATCTACATTATTATACATTATATATGATGTCTGGTGTCAGCTCTGATGGTGCCTGGCTGCCATCAAAGAATACAGTGGCTGGATACTGTCAAAATTGACACCAGCCAGAACATAGAAAATCTCAAAGTAGTGCAAGTTTGGAAGAAGTGGAGAGGCCTGGTCCATACAATTGCCAGGAGCTGGAAATGACTGAATGGATATCATCATAATCATCATCATCATCATCATCATCATCATCATCATCATCATCATCTTTGTCTACTATAGCACAATATAATATTATTGGAGAGAAAAACCCTGTTAGAAAGGCTAGGACTTTTATATTGACCTGATTCAAATGTTTCTGATGTTTTAATAGATAACAGATCATCAGAGTTAGAAAGGACTTTGTAGGTCATCTAGTCCAACCCCCTGCCCAAGCAGGAGATCCTACACCATTTCTGACAAATGGCAGTCCAATCTCTTCTTGAAAGTCTCAACTGATGGTGCTCCCACAACTTCCGAGGACAAGCTGTTCCATTGGTTGCTTGTTCTCACTGTCAGAAAGTTTCTCCTAATTATTTCCAGGTTAAATCTCTCCTTGTTCAGTTTCCATCCACTGTTCCTTTTCTGGCCTACAGGCACTTTAGAAAATAGCTTGACCCCTTCCTCTCTGTGGCAGCCCCTTTTAATCTGTAGAAATACTTTTTGTCCACAACAAAAGTGACATTTAAATATAAAATACTATTTAATCTGTGGGATTTTTTTTCTAGTCGTCTTATCCGTGGTCAAACCAATCAGAGTCTGCTGGTTCACAATGTGAGTTACTGTAAAGATCACTCCTGGGAGTGGGAAAGATCAGCTCAGTGTCCTCTACCCCAGTTTTCGGGTAACAGCCCTTCGGTAAGAATTGCAATTATATTGTCAATACTTCATCCTTAATGCAATTTACAGACTTGTAGCATTGCCCCTTACCATAGGAAAAGAGCTACAGAGCTGAGAGGTGTTATGTGACTCCCCAGAACATAGAATAGTAGGGTTGGAAGGGGCTCTGCAGGTCTTCTTGTCCATGTCAGGAGATCATATACCGTTCCAAAACATCTTTCCTCCTTCAGATCAGAACTGTTTTCATAGAGCATATACACACACTGATATATACCTGGGCAAATCCCATTAGAACACTCTGAACTCCATCTTCAAAAGATGAGATAGCCCCACATGAAGATCAAAGGGAGCCCCACATTACCCAAAGAGAAGTGTGATTATAGTCCATTTGGTGGTCCACAATTTATAACTTGAGCAGGAAAATCAGCCGCAGAATTTGGTATTCAAGGACAGGTAGCAAAAAAATTAAATTTTGAATCCTAAAGATTATCTGTCAGCCTGATGCCTTTAAATAAGATGTTGTGGCTCTGCCCTAGAAATGATTGCATTCATCTCCCGCTTGCAAATGTGATTCTGGCTGCATAGTGTCTATAATCTTCCAACCCTTTATATGAAAGTAATGAACTGTGACTCTCTTTTATCAATGCCCATTAGGATGATTTGATATATGAAACAGCTGGTAAACTTATCAAACACAGAACTCATAATGCTGACACAAGCAGTCTGAATTGGCATTTAAATAGTTTTCATCACCATCTTGAGTCATTTTTTTTTCCCCAAAGAGGGATGTGCTGCAGTTCAGATCCAAAGCTGAAAAGGTCCTTCAGTGTTGGTGGCCACGTATGCTGGTTCTCCAAGTACCTCCCAATAGAAGTTATGCCTTCTCCTGGGCTTGCACTGAACAAAATAAATGAATTAAAGTATCAATAGAGTGCATCAAGGTGTTTCAGAGAAGGTAGGAGCACACTGTTGACAGCATTAGCTTGAAAAAAAATAGAGTGAATTAGGATTTCTTTTAAGTAGGAAAATGTATGATCCAACAGCTCTGGAGTTTTCTTCTTGTTGTTGTGTCATATCCGTCATCAGACATTAGCAATCATGTTGGCGATCCTATTTTTATCAACAGTCGGACAAAACAGTGCTTCTGAGTTTTGTCCAAATCAGTTACTTAGATTTTGATGTTCTTCTTCTTCTGCCTGGATCTCATTTGCCTTCAATTTTTCCCTGGAGGATTAAGTGAAGTATGCCATATTTTTCCAGGTGTCGCATCACATGTCCAAAATATTCTAACTTTCGCTGTTTTATTGTTTCAAAAAGAAACATAGGTTTTTCACCTCCACTTTTAGTTTCACTGCAGCTACTGAAATTATCAGTTAACTGCAGCCTCCTGGGACCCTGGATCTGGAGATCTGGAATAACAATCAAACTGCTACAGACATTTCTTTAGTTTAACTGGACAACACAAATGGGAATGTATAAAGATACACATTAAATGTAAGACAATAATGTGATTTAAGTTTTACCAAACTGCAATTGCCTGTTTCCGGGAGAATAGGTAACCTGAAATCTAAGGTAAATATCCATATACTTAAAACATCCTAGGTTCACTGCAATGAATTGGGAAATTCAGTGTCAGCAAAAGAATGAAATCAAATGTCTTTATTTGGAATTGTAAGCTGTTGTTTTCTAACTGTCATATAAAAAATAGATGAAACAGGGTTATCCCATAGCAAACCTTTCTGCTAATTATGTTAAACTTTTCAGAATAGTAAAATCCTGTCTCTTCCTCAGTCTTCATCAGAGTCTACCCAGGATTATTTAATGCCATTATTGATGAGTTGTCACCCTAGCAAAAGGCATGTGTCCTAAATCTAATGAATATAACATTGAACATTCAACAGGGCATTAAAGGCTAATCATTTCCTACAAAAAGACACATTAAAGGTTGTGCTTTCCAGAGCAGCTCACTAAGGATCAAAAGAACCAATCTGAAAGACCATGGCTGAATGGTCAGGGAGGATATAAAATACTTTAAAATCCTCCGCAATGATTTTTATGTCTGAACGCTATAAACAAAAAGGGGAAAAATGATCTTATTATTCCCCATTTTCTTTATCAAGTTATTAGGACAAAAATTTGTCTTCTATCAGTGACATCTTCCACCAGTAGACAATTTCTCCACCCTGGGAGGACCAACAGTGATTGGCAGTCCTCCTATCTAGAAGAAGTTCAAAAAAAGTAGAATCCTTGAGAATTCAAAGGAGTGGATATGATTTTGCATCCTCCGGAGTCTGCATTCACTCAGTAGAATATGTTAGAGACCACATTCCAATAAACAGCAGGTTTGGTCAAAGTCACAGATTTGTGGAGCCTAAAGAAAGCCATTGCTCTGTGACTTTGCTTAATTTTGCAGTGGGGAGAAAGATAGTTAAGTTTGCCTTCCTTAACTTCTTAAATTTTCTTTTTTTTCCCCCCTGTGCCTATATGCTGGTTGCCAGCCAACAAGATAGCAAGCTGCATGCCTGCCCAGTGATAAGCAAAACTCAGGCAGAATTTTTTTAGCAATATCTTAAAATAGCACTTGTAAACATAATCAAAAAACCTGGCACGGGTCAACATCAGAAATCCAAAGAACAAGTGACAAAACCAAAGGACAAGATAAGAGAAATAGTGGCAGGGAATCTAGAACTCAGGTAGTTCTTGACTTAGGAAAGTTCATTTAGTGACCATTCAAAGTTATAATGGCACTGAAAAAAGTGACTTATGACCATTTTTCACCTTTGTAGCATCCCCATAGTCATGTGATCAAAATTCAGATGCTTGGCAACTGGTTCATATTTATGATCGTTGCTGTTTCCCAAGGTCATGCGATCACCTTTTGCAATCTTTTGAAAAGCAAAATCAATGAGGAAATCAGATTCACTTAAAAACTGTGTTATCGACTTACCAACTGCAGCGATTCACTTAACAACTGTGGCAGGAAAACCATAAAATGGGGCAAAATTCAGTTAATAAATGTTTCACTTAGCAGCATAAACTTTGGGCTCAATTGTAGTCATAAATTGAGGACTCCCTGGACTAACAACCATGAAAATACAACAGAGCTAAGGCTTGAAAAGTTGCTCCCCTGAGCCTCCACCTAGTACACAAAACTGTGGGAGTTTACGCAGCATTGGTTCTTCTCAGAGTTGTTTCTTGGCAGGTCTCATCAATCTACAGAGCTCTGCTCTTGGTTGTTGTTGAATCATTATCTCTGTTTAAGACTGGGTGGTTGGATTTCAGAGTTTGAGAGACTATCAATGGGTATAGACAAGGCTTCCTAAGGGCTTTCTGGAACTGGCTCAAGAGTGGAGTTGTTGAGTTTGCCACTACTACTGATCCCTAGATGCCGCTAACTCCACTACCTTCCCATCATCCACACGATGGGATATATTTAACTGGGCCTCTACAACATGAGCATAATTTCAAACTAATGAATGGTCCTGCTCTAGGAAGAGCCTGAGGATCCCAGCTGAAAGGACTGGAGATCTTCATTTGGATCATCTGCCAAAGGTTCTGCCCTCCTGTTATTATGGGATTCATATTTAGAATCTGTGGTGCCACTTTAAATTGTCTAGTTCAGGAACAAGCAATTTACAGCACTCCAGATGTTACCAAACAATACTTCCTAGCATCGTTCACTATTGCCCATGTTTTCAAGAACAGTTATCTTTTAACAATCCCTTAGTTTTGCATCAATTTACCCTCCTTTTTCTCAATCCAGAGAGTCATCAAATCAGTGAAGTCCATGTCTGTGCCCATTATGGCCAAGTGTTTTCTTTTCCTCAATTGATTCTGGTTCTTCCATGAATTGCGCTCACATATCCAGAGTGCAGAGTCTGGGTGTTGTAGTTAGCCAACAGCAGGTGCGGACAGCTGAGGAGAGCGAGGACTCAGATGAGGGGGCAGGACCATTAGGGAGTGGACTGATGCCTTCAGAAATTGTGGGGGCTGGCAGCAGCAATGAGGAGGTTTCTAAGGAGCCTCTGCCAAGTGCGTGTGTGCTCAGGGCTGCTCATAGGAAAGAACAGCTGCAGCAACAGGGGTGACTCAGGAGTAAGGCTGTAAGGTAATGACCCCTCCTTCAAGAAGGTAAAAGCCAGCTGTGAATCAGACATTCTTTGTAGGAAGCAAAAACATTTTGAAACTCCAGCCTTGGGAACATTGCAGTATCTTAGTTGGTATTTGAAGATTCTTCTGTTGTGAAATATTTATCTGTGATTCTTGGCAGTCTTGCACATTTTTGGCAAAGTTTATGCTTATCAAAGTTAATTAGTTTGCAGCAGCATTTTAACCGGGGATTCGTAAGACTCATTAAAAAGGTTTCTGTTCCCTTTGATTATTGTTTGTTTTATTGGAAAAGGGTTTGGGTCAGAACACTAGGATTAAAGTTAGCAGAAATGAAGTCCCCACAATGGTTTGCACTTTTGAGGGAAGTGGATTTGAGTTGCATGGGGGGGGGCATGCTTCCAGGTCGCTAACATAGCCTTGGCATGCCTGCTGTGTGGCCCCAATCTGTGTGGCCTAAGTTGGCTAAGAACAAGTTAAAGCCCATGTCACACTGCACGAACGGATGGAAAGAGGATGTAAAACGGAGAGAAACACTTGCCATCCATTGGTTAACACGATGCTTCCGTTCTGTACTCACTGCCTCCGTTTTGCTTCCTCTCTATCCGTCCAGCATCCGTCTATTGACATTTCATCCACTCAAAAGGTTTTGAGCTGCTCAAAACTTTCTGAGCGGAAAATGTATCCAACGCGTCCATTCTGCATCCGCTAGGCATACGGGCGACATCCATTCTGCATCCGTCGGCATCGGTTATGCGTCCGCTACATCCACTAGGCATCCGCTGCGCATCCGCACAACTCGCATTCGCTCCAGCAGAAAGCGGACACAGGGAGGAAGTGGAACGGACGCAGAACGGACACGCAGCATTAGTAGCACGGATGGAGAAAGGATGAAAGCGGATACAGCACGCAAAGAAAGCATTTAAAATGGAAAAAACGTTCGCAGAGGGGACCTATCTCGGATATTAAGGATGTCTAGAGGATGCCTAGAGGATGCAAAAGGACACCTAGTGGAAAGCCTATATTGCCTATAAAAAGGGGGAGCAACTCACCTGGATCTCACTTTCAAACCAGCAGGCCAGCTGTGCAGACCTCTGCAGCCTTCATCTGCCTCTTGCTCTTCCACAGCATCCAGTCATCTCCACCTTGGATCATAACACAGTCCTTTTGGTAGCCACCATTGTTCTGCAACAGTGCGAAGCCATCTACAGGCTCTGTGAACTCTACTATGGGAAGAAAAGGAGGCGGCCAAGAAGCGTCTGGGTTTGAAGATGGATCGGGAGAAGAGCAGAGTACGGACTGTACAACAAGCTGATGGTGGAGCTGAGGAACGAAGACACTCGGGCATTCCAGAACTTCATGAGGATGCCTCCAGCCATGTTTGATGAAGTTGTGCAGCAGCTGACACCCAGGTTGACCAAGCAGAGCACCAACTTCCGGACCAGCCTGGACCCTGGGCTCAAGCTGGCACTGACTCTGCGCCACCTGGCCTCAGGGACCACCTAAAGGAGCATGCAGTACGGCTGGAGGGTGCCACATAACACCATCAGCATTGTGGTCAGAGAAGTGGTGCAGGCCAACATCGAAGAATACATGGAGGAGCTCCTCCAATGCCACTCCACTGAAGAAGGATGAAAGAAAGTTGCAAAGCAGTGGTATCAGAGGTGGAACTTCCCACACACTGTTGGAGCCATAGATGGCAAGCACGTGGCCTGCAAAGCACCACCCAAGTCAGGGTCCACTTATTTCAACTACAAGGGCTTCTTCAGCATCGTCCTCTTCGCCATGGTCGATGCTGACTACAAGTTCATATACATCGATGCTTCAGGCAACGGGTCAGCTTCAGATGCCCAGGTATACAACACCAGTCTCCTCAAGGAGGGTCTGGAATGCAACCTCATCATGGGCTTCCCAGATCCAGACCCCCTGCCCAATGACACACCAGATGTGCCCTACTTCATCATGGGGGATGACACCTTCTCCCTCAGAACCTACCTCATGAAGCCCTACACCTCCAGATGCCTCACCCGTGAAGAGAGGATCTTCAACGACAGGCTGTCCAGGGCAAAGCGGGTGGTAGAGAACGCCTTTGGCATCCTGGCCAACAGGTTCCAGGTACTTCTCACCACCATGCAGCATCGCCCAGAGACCGTGAGGAGGATCGTGGAAGCTTGCTGCATCCTGCACAATCTCATGCGCACCCACTACCCAGTGTTTCAGAACAGGCTCGTGGACCTCCAACAAGGCAATGGGGACATGGAGCCTGGGGAATGGAGGCAAGGGCGAAACCTGATAGACACTGAGGATGTGCAAGGCCCCAACAGAGCCTCACGTGAAGGGAAGAAGCAGCGCAACCTCCTGAAACACTGGTGCAACTCCCCAGCTGGAGCAGTGGAGTGGCAAGACAGGATGGTAGATGCTTAATGGATGCTTCCTTCAGCCTGTCTCATCACACTGATGAGATTGGGCCATGTATGTTGAGTGGCCCTACAATGAACAGGGCATTTAATAAAGAGTTGTGCTTATGTTGACATGTGTGGATCAATGATTACATTATTATTGATAATAAAGGGCCATAAGTGTGGCACCTGGGAGGGTGGACCATACAGTCCCACTATGCTTGCACTGGAGGTTTATCTATCCCACAGCTATCTTAACCCATTCCACAGGTATCCTAACCCATCCCACAGGTATCCCTGCCCATTCCACAAATATTACCCATCCCAAAGGTATCCCTGCCCATCCTACAGGTATCCCTGCCCATTCCACAGATATTACCCATCCCAAAGGTATCCCTGCCCATCCCACAGGTATCCCTGCCCATCCCACAGCTATTACCCATCCCAAAGGTATCCCTGCCCATCCCACTGCTATCCTTACCCATCCCACAAGCATGCAAAGGCTTAAACCATTTCTAAAAGTTTCCACCAAGACTTTATTTAATAAAATAAATGAGGCAAGTGTGTGAAGCAAAGATAATCTTTATTAATAACAAGCTGTAAAAGAAAAATGACCCAAGTCAAGTGTCCAAATAAAGTCTACAGGTAGCCACCCAGTCTCTGGCACTCTTATCGGTCACTCGGAGGTGTGCCCAGTCTCAGGGGTGAAGGGTCCAGGTGCTGTGGAGGTGGCTGCTGCTGGAGTGCTGGTCTGAAGTGCCACTGGGGTGCCTGGCCCAGAGAGGACAACAGGGGACGGTGTGTTGAGGAAGCTCTCAGACAGCTGGCTCAGCCCCATGATGTTGAGAGCTCCTTCCTCCATGCCATGAGGTGTCAGCCCCAGTACTAATGACAGATGTACTGAGGCTGGGCTTGGCTGTGGGGTGGAGGAAGGAGCAGTGTAGTGGGGCTGTCTGGTCTGCAGCTGGGTGAGGACTGGCATGGGTGGCATCGGTGACATGGGTGGCATCGGTGGCATTGGTGGCATTGGTGGCATCAGTGGCGTGGGTGGCATCAGTGGTGTGGGTGGCATCAGTGGAACCGGTGGCAACGGTGGCATCCGATGAGCCTGTGCCTGGACTGGGAAGGGCTGCTGCCTGTGCTGCTGGACCTCCTGGTAGCCATAGCCCTGGTAGGTGAGGGCCTGTGGAAAGCCTTGGAATGGGAGAGACATCACCTGGGGTGGAGGAGCAGACCTGGACTGGGTGGGAGCAGGTTCATCTTGGTCTGGAGGGTTGTGAAGCAGCTCGGTGATCTGGTCCTTCACCACCTGGTACTGGGGTTCCGCCATGTCCACGAGTGTCTGGTTCACATAGGTGAGGAAGGGCTTGTGGTTGGAGGATGAGGAGTCGGTGTGGACCAGCTGAGAGAGGAGATCTATGCTGCTCCGGATGGTGTCCCTGATCTCCAGCAGGACAGTGTGGCTCTGCCCCTCCTGTCTGGCTCTCTGTCTTTCTGTGGAGGTGGAGCTGGGGGTGGATGCGGGTAGGACTGTGATGGAAGTGCTGTCTCCTTTCTCCCACTGCACCAGGGAATCCTCTATGCGCTCCGCCATGGTTAAAACAACTGTCCGCGGGTTCTCCGCCTTGGGACGCTCCACAGAAACCTGCCTGGAGACAGGAGCTGACTCTCGGCCGGAAGAGGACTGGCTCTCAGGAGGCTGCCGGAGAGAGAGGGTTGTGAGAGGGGCTGCTCCTCGGTGGCAGATCTCACCCTCCAGGAAGCTGCACCTGGCCATCACATAGGTCTCTCTGTCTGTCAGCTTGACTGTGGCCTGGCCAGATTTCTTGAGGTGCAGCTTCCCGTACCAGGTGTGCATATGTTTCCACCAGCCGAGGAGCACCTCCAATGTGTAGCCCAGACTCTCCGCCTTCTCTCTCCAAGCAGCCTGCTTCCTTTTGGTGTCCCTGTAGAGCCTGTGTCCCTTCCGCCACAGATAGTCATTCTCTCTCAGCCACTCCAGCACCTCATCCTCGTGTTCCTCCTCAATGGAGTATTGCCTCCTCTCCCGTTCTCGCATATGCCTCTTCCTCCCTTTGGCAGGACCAGGTGGGCCCTCATCAGAGGGGCTTCCAGGTTGTAGGGGCTGCTCCTCTACACCACCACCACCAGCAGCAGCAGCAGCAGCAGCAGCACCAGCAGGATCATCATCAACAGCAGCAGCAGCAGCAGCACCAGCAGGATCATCATCAGCAGCAGCAGCAGCACCAGCACCAGCAGGACCAGGATCATCATCAGCAGAGTAAGCACCAGCACCGCCAGCAGGACCAGCAGGATGAGCAAGACCAGGAGCACGAGCAGGACCAGCAGGATGAGCAAGACCAGGAGCATGAGCAGGACAAGCAGGACCAGCAGGACCAGCAGTACGAGGAGCAGCTTCAGCAGAGTAAGCACCAGCAGAAGTACCACCGCCAGAAGCAGCATCAGCAGAGTAAGCACGTGCAGAAGCACCACCGCCAGAAGCAGCATCATCAGCTCCTCCAGAAGCAGAAGCAGCAGAAGCCCCAGCCACAGAAGAGCGAGCCCGTGCTACAGAAGCCCCAGCAGAAGCAGAGTGAGGGCCAGGGGGTGGGAGAGTGGCCCTGTCCCTCTTGCCAGGGCTGGCAGCAGATGGCTGAGGCTTTCTCTTCTTCCCCATGGTTGTGGGGTTGTTGGCTGGCAGCAAGGCTGGCAGGCAGGCAGGCAGGAAGACAGGCACCAAGGCTGGCAGGCAGGCTGGCAGCAAGGCTGGCAGGCAGGCTGGCAGCAAGGCTAGCAGGGAGGCTGGCAGGATGGCAGGCAGCAAGGCTGGCAGCAAGGCTGGCAGGCAGGCATGCAGGGCAGGCTGGCAAGGCACTCGATGTGTCTGGAAGCAGGTCTTTCCTGTGAATGGTGACCTGCTTGGGAGCTGCTTCCCTTTATATCCGCGGGGCTGATGCAATGCATCCTCTCCGCATGCGCAGTGAACACTAGGCATCCGCTAGGCATCCACTAGGCTTTCGCTAGGCATCCCCTAGGCTTCCGCTCCGCATCCGCTTCATCCGCTCAGCATCCACTCTGCATCCGCTGTATCTGTTCCACGTCCGCTTTGCTGCACTCCCCCGGAAGCCTTGCGGATGTGCCATCCGCTCCCATCCGCTTCCATCCGCTAGGCTTCCATTCCGCATCCGCTTTCCATCCACCCTGCATCCTCCCCCCGTCCGTTCCTTTCCGTGTTATCCGCTCTGGTTATGCAAATTTTTGCCCCTTTTGAGAGCGGATAACAACGGATGGAACATTTTTCTCATCCGCTGTGTCCTTTTTACTAACGTTTTGCATTCGTCGGCCAGTGTGACAGGGCCTTAACAATTAGTGTGAAGCAGACTCAACTATATAAACTTTTCTACATAACCTGCAAGGTGAAAACTGGAAATAGTTTGTGCTAGAGCAAAACTACAGTGGGATGCAACAGTTCAATTTTCAGTATCATTAATTAAAATGTTCATCAAAAATTATTATTAACTAATTCTGTGACAATACTATGGTTTGGAAAGACAATATTAATACTAGGGAAAGGGAAATGAAAAATACCAAAAAGAATACATGACTTTTTGGTAATATGTAACAGATGTAATTAATTTTATTTTATATAATTATGTTGATTAATTAAACAAGTTCACCCTATCAAACTTAGAGCTAGTAGCTTTCTATTAATTGAACAGAATATTAAGGGATATTAATATTCTATAAGTTATTAATACTATTAATAAATATTAATAATAAAAAGGTAGAAGTGAAAAGTAATCCCTTTATTTTTTTCATCTGAGTAGAAAAATCTGAATTATGAGGGAACAGAAAAATGAGTAAATAATGGCAGTTTATAAATGATTAATCTAATGTTGTTTCATTTTTGATACAGACTAGAATAATTCTGTTTAGGGTTCATTTGTATTGTACAGTATTATATTTCTTTCAGTTCATATGTACACTAAAAGTAAATTTAAATCTATTTTCTTTGGCATAATTATATTGCAATTTGGAGAAATTAGATCTTCCATATTCTTTGCTGTCTAAAAATGCTACCCTAAGCTTTTTTCTAAATATTAATAGGAAATACTTAAAATGAATAGGCATGCTTGCACATCTAAAAAATATTTTAAAAATTCTGCATATTCTATTATATCTAATTATCTAAAGCTGTTGTACTTTGAACTGAACAGAATTACCAGCTGATATATATAGTCAGCTAAGTAGCTTTGATCAATAGGATGATCAGTATATGTAACCATGAAGCTGCCATATCTGGAGATCTAAGCAACTTAATGCTATAGATTGGCTGAGTGTAATCACTGACAATAAAATAGCCTAATCAATTAAATAAAAATAGATTATTTCAGCGGAACAGTACTTTCTTGGGTCAATTTCTGACCAATGATAAATTATAGTAGAAAACGCTGCTGATTTTTCAGTTGAAGCAAAGGGAGAAAAAAGTTTTCCTTCCTTAAACTGGTGATGCCCATTTCAGAAAATGTATTATGTGGGTTGAAGAGAACTCATGGAGAATATAGATTTTAAATAACCAAATAAAAGGAGATATATTAGAATAGCTGTCAAGGCTCTTTGCTACAACAGAGCCAATGCTGACACCTGCTCTGCAAGTTTCTCTTTTAAATATTTTTTTCCACCCCAGCATCCTAAGCAAAGAACTAATATGGACTGCCCCGAAGCAATGCTACATCAAGAACATTGTCCCCAAATAAAATAGCAGCCAAACATACCAGTCTTGTTCTGTGGAACATTGCTTTCTTTGTGGCTCATGACCAATTCAACGTAGTAGAGTACATTGAGCCCATCAATGGATGTGGCTTGACTAAAGGCAAACATTTTGCAGAAAGATTTCTCACAGCTGAAATTATCTATGCATGTCTTTGTTGGTGAGTTTGTAATTCCTATTGCTGTGTGTGTGTGTGTGTGTGTGTGTGTGTGTGTGTGTGTGTGTGAACAAATTTTTGACCCCAGGGCAGTATGCTGTCCTTGGCTATAGAAAATATTATTTTCAAACCTTTGAGGAATTGCCCTGATTTTCTATTGTTCATTTTTTAGCATGGATTGTATTGCTCGTTTCCTATGGCCATTAGCATTCTTGTCCCATGTGCCTCCTGATCCCTCACTCATCTGTGAATAAGATCAGGGTTTTAACTAAGTGGTTAAAACAACAAGAAGAATATTTTGCATTAATTAACAGAAAGAGACAGAGATAGCAAAAACAGTAGCACTTAGACTTATATACCACTTTGTAGTGTTTTACAGTCCTCTCTAAGCAGTTTACAGAGTCAGCACATTGCCCTCATCAGTCTGGGTCCTCATTTTATTGATCTTGGAAAGATGGAAAGCTGAGTTAACCTTTAGCCAATGAAACTCAAACTGCTGAAATGGTGACAGTTGGCAGTCAGCAGAATTAACCTGCAATACTGCATTCTAACCACTGCACCACCTCTTAAAGATAAAAATATCCAAATAAATAAATAAATAAATAAATAAATGAATGAATGAATGAATGAATGAATGAATAAATAAATAAATAAATAAATAAATAAATAAATAAATAAATAAATAAATA